>SHCU01000206.1:52722-74814 GCA_004307685.1 Ceratina australensis | reverse complement strand
CCCGATCCTTGATCTTTTCCCGTTTTTACCCCGTTTCCGGTCGTACGTCCTTTCCCTCGACGCCGGCATTTTCCGACGTCGGTACCGGCCGGCTTCCCGGTCTTGTCAGTCACTCGGCCACCCACACGCGCACACATACGCGGAGGGTGGGTTGAGACCGACTTCGCGTACGCGTACGCGCGTGTACCGGTACACGAATTGATTGTACAAATGGTTTCGACGATTTCGCTAACCCCTGGCCAAATAGCGACATCAGTAAATTGATATCTGCTTCCGGAGTAATTCGACAAATGTTCGCAGCCCACGAGTAATCGTGATTCAAAGATAACTTTCAGTTACCAATCTCTCGGAATTAAATCCCCTATCTGGAATATGTTAGAACCGGCGGAATCATTGGAACTGTTTGCACTACATGCACCTTGCATTGCGACGTTTCAAGGAGGTGTACGTGAGTACATCGTCGACCAAAAGTACGACACGGTCTGATGTCATCGATAGATTATTCTCCTAATTTTTACGTAACAAATCTATGACGCGAGGAGCGATTTCCAAAGCGAAGTATCGAAACGACGAGGCCTCTCGAATCGATTTTGCACTCGAACCTCTTAGTTGGACGCGGTCCCGTACTTTTAGCCGGTAGTATATCCGCGTAAAGGTTACGCACACAGACACGGATGGGGGACACCCAACGGCACCCACATGACACGCAGTCTGAACTGCGCGCGATCCGTAGTTACTCGGGCTGCGCGCATCGCCAGTGGGGGATACACTGGAGCGGCTGCGTTCAAAGTGGGGGTGGTCTTCCCGTGGCGAGCGACTAAGGACATGGCAAAGCCTGTCAGAGAGCCGGCAGCCCGCAACGCGAGTATTGCTGCCGAGTAAATTTCGAGTTCGAAGTAATTCGCCAATCGAAAACGAAATCTGGGAGAAGGGTGATCGAGCCGATCGCCGGAGTAAAAGAGAGGAGGGCCGCGTTTCATTCGTCTCGGTTCCTAGTCGATCGTTAGTTAATAGTGCTGCTGTGTCCCGCGGAACGGTTTCCTCCCTAAAACACGACACCCCTTCTTCTTCTTCTTCTTCTCTCCCGCATCACGTACGCGAACTCGCCCTGCAACCCTTTTAACCCTATCTAGCTGCCTTACTTCTCTCCCTCCCCGGTCCTCTCGAACGAGGGGATCAAGTTGACACGAGTCAGACGCGAAGAGACGCACTCGGTCAGGAGAATAGCTCCTTCCCCTGACAGACGGTCCGGTGCTTCTCCGACCCGAGGAACCACTTCCCTCGGATATATGATATATCGGAGAACTGGCTGCGAACGTGACGCGTAACGAGGTAAGCGGGTTATTGCATTTATCGGCCACGAATTCTATCGACACGGCGGAGGATAAAGAACGGCGTTTTGACAAACCGTTCTTTACCCGACGCTCTACGTATAGATTTTATCGGGTGGCTCGGGTAGATTGCGGGACGGGAGGGGTTGTTACCAAGGGCCGGGGAACACGGTGTCGATACACGTTCGCGTTACTACATGTTCCTTGCAATCTCAACGATGACGCGTACGCGATTTACATATTCTCGGGGAGATGATCGCTGTCCCTATCGCGAATTCATTTCGCCGCGGCTCGGTCCGTTCGTGCAACGTCCGGGCGCGCACTTCTCTAAATCGTTTCAAGGGAAACGAATAATTCGAATCGAAATCGATAATCGAGAATAAGCGCTTAATGTCCTGTTTTCTAGTTGGCTAGCCAGAATTTGGATCAATGATCTAAGGTCGTGCGGAGTAGCTCGGGTCCTGCGCAGTGCGAGGAACAGGACATAGCCCTATCGGTTTTCAGGGAAAAAAGGGTCGCGCAAATCCTGCGCAATACCCTGAACGTTAAAATTGTCCGCATGAAATCGCGGTGAGACAACACCGCTGACCGCTAAAGCCTCTTCGAAATTTTCTTGCCTCGGTAAGATTCACGCTTTAATCGAATCGTCGACTCGCACGAAACTAGTTAACGTTTATCCCGTGTGCCTCGTCGATCATTCTTTAGACAATCTTAATGCCAACCCGTCATTCGTTATACCAGTCCTTTCGCCGAGGGGAAATTCTCCTTCCGCGTACTTAGCGACCGTGTTCAAATTATGCAATCAGATGATGCCGTGTCATCCGCATGTTTGTTCATCTCTTTAGAAACGATTATCGAACTTGACGTTTAACGAATTCTTTTCTCTGACTTTCAATTCGATTTTATCAGCAATGAGTACCACGGATCCGACTGGTGAGGGCGGAGGGGGAGGGGAGACCAGCGTGATCTCGCCGTCGTCGAACGTCGAGCAAACCGCGTCGCCGATCACACCGGTGACCGGTGGCGTGGTCCCGACGCCGGGCTCTCAACAGCAGCATCCGCCACCCTCGCCACTAAGTGGCTGTTACCTTCTCGTCGTGCTTCCAGAGCCTCATATCGCCCAACATAAAGATCTCATACTGAACCGTCTCGCGAAAGGTAAGTCGATTTTTGCATGATCCACCTGGCCGGGCATCAAACGCTCGCCGAGGCTTTACCCGTGGCATTCGCGTGGAACGAGACGGCCGGCTCTAAACGAGTTCGTGATAAGAATTGCCATTACGATCATGACTCCGCCGTATTTCATCGGCACACTTCCGCACGTGAACTCGCGCCCGCTAACGGTTCCTCCCGCGTGCGCGCGTCCCTTCCGATTTATCGAACAACTCCCTACGGGACTTCCCCGGTTGCCAGCCGGATGTTAATTACGAACGAAATCGTAGCCCGTCAATTATCGAAACGCGAATTGGATATAACGTGGGCGTAGATGATGATATCGAGGTTGGCTCGAGGAGCAGCGCCGATCCGCGCGGTCGATAACGACCCCAGAAAAACAGTAAACGAGAGAACCGCGGACGTTATCGGTAAAACGGAAAAATCTGTAGTTGCAAATTTGATGCGGCATGCGCATGTTAGACCGGCCTGCGGCCACATCCCCGCATTCACCGGAACTTCGATCAATAATCCATCTGCACAGAATGTCGAGAAAATTGTCTCGTCGAACTGCAATAATAATATTTCACGACGTACTCACACCGATTACCGCTCAGAGGGTCGTGGGAGACCAGTGAAAAATTAGTACCGTCGTTAACGAGCTCGTGCAAAATGCAGCAACAGATCTCGACGTCGCGTCTCGATTCGATTCCTACGCTCGGAAGGTACCGCATTGCGTGGACTAAGTTCTATTCTTTTAAGAATTACTTCCTCACGCGTCTATAGATTCGTTTATGTATATGGGTCATTTGCGTGCGATCGGCATGGTTAACGATTATGACTCATGTATCGCACACACAGACAGGAAGCATCGCAAAATGCAGCAACAGATCTCGACGTCGCGTCTCGATTCGATTCCTACGCTCGGAAGGTACCGCATTGCGTGGACTAAGTTCTATTCTTTTAAGAATTACTTCCTCACGCGTCTATAGATTCGTTTATGTATATGGGTCATTTGCGTGCGATCGGCATGGTTAACGATTATGACTCATGTATCGCACACACAGACAGGAAGCATCGCAAAATGCAGCAACAGATCTCGACGTCGCGTCTCGATTCGATTCCTACGCTCGGAAGGTACCGCATTGCGTGGACTAAGTTCTATTCTTTTAAGAATTACTTCCTCACGCGTCTACAGATTCGTTTATGTATATGGGTCATTTGCGTGCGATCGGCATGGTTAACGATTATGACTCATGTATCGCACACACAGACAGGAAGCATCGCAAAATGCAGCAACAGATCTCGACGTCGCGTCCCGATTCGATTCCTACGCTCGGAAGGTACCGCATTGCGTGGACTAAGTTCTATTCTTTTAAGAATTACTTCCTCACGCGTCTACAGATTCGTTTATGTATATGGGTCATTTGCGTGCGATCGGCATGGTTAACGATTATGACTCATGTATCGCACACACAGACAGGAAGCATCGCAAAATGCAGCAACAGATCTCGACGTCGCGTCCCGATTCGATTCCTACGCTCGGAAGGTACCGCATTGCGTGGACTAAGTTCTATTCTTTTAAGAATTACTTCCTCACGCGTCTACAGATTCGTTTATGTATATGGGTCATTTGCGTGCGATCGGCATGGTTAACGATTATGACTCATGTATCGCACACACAGACAGGAAGCATCGCAAAATGCAGCAACAGATCTCGACGTCGCGTCCCGATTCGATTCCTACGCTCGGAAGGTACCGCATTGCGTGGACTAAGTTCTATTCTTTTAAGAATTACTTCCTCACGCGTCTACAGATTCGTTTATGTATATGGGTCATTTGCGTGCGATCGGCATGGTTAACGATTATGACTCATGTATCGCACACACAGACAGGAAGCATCGCAAAATGCAGCAACAGATCTCGACGTCGCGTCCCGATTCGATTCCTACGCTCGGAAGGTACCGCATTGCGTGGACTAAGTTCTATTCTTTTAAGAATTACTTCCTCACGCGTCTACAGATTCGTTTATGTATATGGGTCATTTGCGTGCGATCGGCATGGTTAACGATTATGACTCATGTATCGCACACACAGACAGGAAGCATCGCAAAATGCAGCAACAGATCTCGACGTCGCGTCCCGATTCGATTCCTACGCTCGGAAGGTACCGCATTGCGTGGACTAAGTTCTATTCTTTTAAGAATTACTTCCTCACGCGTCTACAGATTCGTTTATGTATATGGGTCATTTGCGTGCGATCGGCATGGTTAACGATTATGACTCATGTATCGCACACACAGACAGGAAGCATCGCAAAATGCAGCAACAGATCTCGACGTCGCGTCTCGATTCGATTCCTACGCTCGGAAGGTACCGCATTGCGTGGACTAAGTTCTATTCTTTTAAGAATTACTTCCTCACGCGTCTACAGATTCGTTTATGTATATGGGTCATTTGCGTGCGATCGGCATGGTTAACGATTATGACTCATGTATCGCAGACACGGACAGGAAGCATCGAGGAGGGGAAAGGAGCCAGCAAATTGATTCGCATAGATCCGTGCGTCGTGTCATCTCATCCCCAATTTCGCGTATGAATTCATCCGCGTAGGCGCGCACTTATTCCGAACCGTATGCGTAATCGAAATTTCGGACAATGGGGCTCGGCATGCGAGTGCATACCGTTGACCCGTATGCATAAGCTTAGGGTAATTGGCAAAGAAAAAAAAAGTAATTGCGAATTCATTCAAATCCCGACGTGATGCACGAATAATCGCGTGAGCTGATGCACGGGTGATACGCTCGTTAAAGAGCAACGGTTGTGTACGTACGTGCGTGTACCTGGTTACGAATCCGTTGCCCGTGTGTGATCGCCGGCACACACGTAAGATAGGAAGGCATACTTGTCGGTATGAATCATGATTGAGGACGTGGGGAGCATCGAGAAAGCCGAAGTTATTCGATGTTTGCAATATCCGGAAGAAGCAGTTCCGCCCGATCGAGCAGCCAAATTTACATGAGCGCGTAATATATCCGTCGGCATCGATTCCAATAACTTATTATCAATTTATATTCGACGTCGATCAGATTTGAGAGAATATCAAAACGCTTTAATTAACAGGAAACGGTTGATCGACGTTTTAATGAAATTTAACGTCAAGACGGTATTTGGTAAAGTTCGAAAAGTGGTCTCTCGCAATTTGGTCGCGTACGCGCAACTGAATATAGAGTGTGTCTAATTTTATCACGGCATTCGCTTAAGTGATTCGCTTTCTCTCGTGCATCGCGCTCTTCAAGTCATGAAACTCTGTTCCCCGATTGCCCTTGTTCTTGAACCTGACCCTTCACGCGGTGTACACGCATAACGCCGCCAGTATTCCCGTTGATAATCTTCCGATTACGCTTGTCCCCTCCGCCGCCGGTGTCACGCTTACTTTTTATCTCTCGCTATTCCTCCCGGTAATCGCACCGATCGTTGTCAGATGATTGAACGATGATAAACGGCGACGGTTCGCCGAGACGTGGAAATGAATGGGAAACGAACCTCGAGTTCCCGTCTTTAACAAATCCTTGGACCGGGTCTTCGCCCTTCTGTGTTAAAAATATAAATAGCCACGGACGAGCTAAGTCGATCTCCGTGCTATACTATCATGACCATGTACGTTTAAATATCCTCGCTTCGCTATAACTACGAGAAGCATTGTAGGTAGGCCGCGCGGATATTCGTTTCGCCCCCTACGAGCACGCGGCGTATCGTCGTTTCTTTAGCGCAATTAACGTTCGTATGAATATAGATTTAGACGAACGACAGTAATTGACGCTTCGGGGGGAGACGGCGAGACTTGACAGTAACCTGGAACAGCAGTCTCCCCGTCTTGACCTCGTTCGCTGTTTCCCTTCTCCGCCGAGATCAATCGACAGCGACGTCAGCAGTTTTCGAAGATACTTTTTGACCCTGTTCGACAACAAAAGCTTGCGGATTATACCATCGTAAGAGTCACACGTTTCCCCAGGACTGTTCGACGTCTCGTTACCCTTAATAATTAAGCAGCTGGCCGTGCTCACCGATACCAGCGGCGAGGGCATTGAGAAATGGGCAAGTCTAAACATAGTATTGACCAAAACGCGTCGGGCAAAAATGAGACGGGAGGAGGACGGGATAGAACGTCTGCGATTCTAAAAGATACTACGCAAGGGGTAAATGCTCGAACGAAGAAACCCATGATTCGGTCTATATTTAACCGCGTGTCTTCAACTGCACTGTTTTTAAGTACTACGCCTTCAAAGCCGCGACGACGTGGGGTGCGGGCCTCATTGTTGATCCCTTTCGAGGAAAATCAACTCCGGCTTCGTTAACTCCGCCGTTGCCATGCGACGCACGTCTCGGCTGTCTGTCCGCACGCGGTCGAAGACGTAACAGCGGCTACCAGTACGTATATTTATCGGGAATTTGATTCCCCGTCAGTGATCGGACCGAAGTGGAGTTGACAGCCAGTTAGAATTAGCGAACGATAGCGTATAAAGTGTACACCCCGTGGAGAGGAGAATGTGCAGGGGTCGTCACGTATTAAAAGACACGACCCCCGACGAACGGCTTCTCTTGTATCATCGTGAGGGCTTCCGATCAATTTGACATAGAGAATTTGCTGGCTCTGTGGTTCAACGTCACAAGCGGTTTCGATAATTTTATACTTATTCGATTGAATTTGAACATTCGCATTAATTCTCGTCGATCGTGGCTAACTATTATTTGCCAGAAATAATTCTCTTTATTATTCAGACGTTTTCAATGGGATTACGCGGAAACGATAAGAGTTGCACTTTAATCTATTGCATCATCGATCCGCGATATAGGTAGAAAGTAGAACTTTAAATAATTGCCGACTATGACATACGAGCTCGAGACGTACGTACATACATGCTTCTCAGACTTCGAATCGTTTTACGGGCTCGCCCGTCATTTTTCCATTTCCCAGAATCGCGTAGACGAGATAAAAAGTTAAGAGAGACGGCAATAGGGAGTAGAGTAGGCGCAGGACGTGCGATCGATTGCCGGCTACCGCGGGACCACGTGACGGGGTGCGGTATTCGTGACGTCACGGAATTTCTGTTCCGTTCCGATGCCGATACACATTGTAATTTTTTTTCAACACCGATGTTACAATATTTTTAGTAAAATTTTATGTGGAACATTTCACGATTGTTTTTTATTGGGAAAAGTAACGTTCCTGATACGATAGAAAATTTTTTTTCCGATATCGTTTCATCGACTTGTCAATCGTGCGTGGGCTGAATTCTCGGTTTCTCAACCTTCACCTTACACACGTTATTCAGCCCTGAAAAGCATTCTCACTTTACGAAGCCAGACCGGTGCAGACCCTCAGGTAGTTATACGCGCTATGACCCACTCTGCGCTATGTCCCAGGCCCGAACGCAACCGCTCCGTAGAAATCGAATTCCTCTATTATAATCTTTCGTTGTTCCAGGCTTCCTGTCATGGGATAAGGATAGCTGCCACGTAGACTTAGAAAAAGAGTTACTGGCGCTGGTAGCGCAAGCCCCCGAAGGCGAAGAAGCTAGGAACGGTATTAACAATCAATTGTCGAACATTTACATTTAGAACCGATCGTAGATCCCGATTATTTTAACTGTTCTCCGCGAAAATTTAACGGCCGATGCGTTAAGGAGACATGAAGAGAGAGGAATGAATTTTCAGGCGAACGACTGATCCAATACGCTACCGAGAACCTAGTTACGGAAGTGCTCATTCACCCGCAAACGAACACATTATTACAGTGTATACGTAATCTGTTGGCAAGTTTCACGAAACATCGGCACATCATACACGCCGGGTACACGTTCGGTGGGAACGGTTCCTGGATACTGCAAGTACGCGGTTGATTCGCAATCGGACCGATACGCCAGGTCAGATTGTCCGGACGTACTAAAAATCAATTCTCGTGCGCGCAGGATGGAACCTTCAGCCTCGCCGACTTCCTCGATGCGTTCAGCGAGCACGAGGTGCAGAGGGTGGTGCGCGCGTACGAGAACAGCGTCACCGTGGACATCCACTGCGCGGGCTGCGGGGACTGGACGACGAACAGGCTGTCGAAGGAACCTTGCACGAGGTTTGTTGCCGAGTTGAATTTCGAAATTCAGTTAGACGCTCACCGCGGGTTTCCTCGGCAGATCGTGTAGGGTACGGGTCAACCCGGACGACGTTCTCACCGCCGGACTGCCGGCCATCGCCAGTTTCACGAACTACATCGGACAGTACCTCGTGGCCCAGACGCTCGACCAGCTGATGGAACTGTCCGACGTCGTGGGCAACATTAGATTTAGTCACCCAACTTTGTACGTCTTCCCCGGCGGCCAGGGCGACGCCGCGCTATTCGGTGTGAACGGTTTCAACATGCTGGTCGACGGCGGCTTCGCGAGAAAGGCATGCTTCTGGGACTTTACCAGACACTTGGACAGATTGGACGCTGTCCTGGTTACCAGAATAAACAACAGCAACGTAGGGGGCATGTCGAGCGTGCTCCGCAAGAAGAAGGAGATGCAGGTTTACCCTCACATCGGACACTTCTTCTGCAATCTGGTCGTAAGTACAACTGTAACAAATAAAATATTTATAATAACATTGTTTGAACGTAATACAATTAATTGTAAATTAGATTTTTATATCAATTATTTTCATCGTTTAATTATAATATTTCTATTTGTGTGGTTTTGAAATAATTTAATGATCGAACTTGTGTAATAGGAGAGACGACAGACGAACTCCCCGGATGGAGACAAGGATATCGACCCATTGATTCTGAACCTGACGGACATCGGACAAGAGATGGTCGTAAATCTACGTCACATTAATCTCAAAGCGCATCCCTGCTACAGGGACCCGGACCCTATCAATCTTTATCACAAAGTCGGTCACGGCACGCTGGACATGTACGTGCTGAGCCCGAGTAAAGACAGCCGCGAGGTTCGCGAATTCATGGCGAAGTGGCACGCCTCGGACTCGAAGCTGTTCGCCGGAAGCCACAAGAAGGATTCCAACAATTTGATGTTCCCCATACAAAATCTAGTCTCGATCTGCGCGCTGCTGGTGTGGCAGCCTGCGAACCCGGAAGACACCATCACGAGAATCCTGTTCCCCGGAAGTACGCCTCAGCACAAGATTTTCGAAGGTTTCGACAGACTGAAGCACCTCGAGTTCCTCAAGCACCCTGTATGCTCCGCGAAGAGTCTGTCGCCGTCTGCCTCGTTGGCAACGTTGCGAGACAAGCCGGCGAAACACAAGTTGATCGAGAAAGAGTCGAAGAAGGCGGATATCAAACGCGAGAAAAAAGAGTCGCCGGACGTGATGAAAGCGGAGCCGAAGACCGCACCGATCATACCGACGAAGCCGCCGGTCAGCGCTGTGAAGTCCGAGCCGAAGCCTGTTCCGAAGAAGACGGTGGAGAACAAGAAGATAGAGGAGGCGAAGAAAGAAGAGCCTAAGAAGGAAATTAAGCCTATAAAGAAACCCGAGGCCAAGCCGAAGGAGACGGAGAAGACTGACGAGAAGGTGGAGAAACGCGAGAAGGAGGACGTTCAGAAGACTGAACCCGCTAAAGAGACAGATAAGGTGCCTTCCGTGGTCCCCTTGGAGAAGGAACCGAAACCGAAGACGGAAATGAAGAAGAAAGAATCGAAGGAAGCGAAGAAACCCGGTAAAGTCGAATCTACAGTGAAATCGAAGTTAGTCGAGAAGAAGAGGAAACAGTCACCGGTCGAGAAGAAGGACGCTGTCAAATCGTCGCCGACCACGCCTAAGAAGATTGTAAACGGAGTCGCGGCGAAAGCTGAGATGAAGAAAGACGCGGCGAAACCGAAGCCACCGCAGAAGGTAGCAGCCGCGCCTCCGGCGAAGAGCACGAAGGACGCGAACAATAGAAAGGTCGTTGAGCAGAAGAACATCGAGAAATCGGCGATAAAGGAGACCGCGGCGAAAGTATCCACGTTGGCTAAACCGAAACCTACAGACCGAAAACCGATCGGTCGTCGAACTAAACCCGTCAGTCCGAGCAAAGTCCGGGTATCCGGCAGTCCGGCGAAGTCGACTCGAAGCACGCCGACCGTCTCCGTGAAGTCGGATAAGGACGGGGTGATTCGCAAGGCGAAGAGCGATAAGGGTACCGCGGACTCGTCTACAGTTTCTACGCCGTCTGGAATCGAACCGGAAGCAGCGAGGTTGGCTGAAAAGAATTTGATGGAGCAGTCCGAGGATATTTCTTTGGACTCTATAGAGAGCAAGGTGTTGGCTGATCTGAAGGAGGAACGGGAAGTCGTGGAAGAGATCGAGGCTGTGCTAACGAAAGCGGAACGCATCGAGGAGACGAGGAAAGATGATCGCTCCGAAGGGGATGACGAGATCACCGCGGAATTAACTGATAAGAAGGAGGAGGATATCACGGACGATGATATCGTCGAAGCTGACATAGAGGACGCTCTGAAGAGAGAGATCGACGAGTATCTGATCGTCGAGAAGGAAGAGGATTACGTGGAGGATTCTACCCAGAGCGGTGAGGGCGAGCAGAAGCATATATTAGACGAAGCTGAATCGGAGAAGGCGAAGATGTTGAAGGGTACGGAACAGATGGTGAAGGAGAAGGGCACGGAGGAAGAGGTCGAGGAGAAAGAGAAAGACGAGAGTGCGGAGAAACGCGAGATCGAGGCTGTCGAGGCGAAGGAGGAAGCTGAACCTGCCACGGAACCGACCGAGCCCATTGATTTGTCTCCGGATCGCAGAATGCAATTAGAGGAGGAAGCTAGGATCTCAGAAATGGAAGCGAAGAGACTAGAGGAGAAGGACGATTCCGGTAAAAAGGATAGCGAGGACATCACGAAAGAACCGTCGAGCTTGAGTCCGGATAAGCTCGATTCTTCGGAAAAGAAAACTACAGACACGGATTTGAAGCCTGAAGCGGATCAAAAGGAGCAGCTACCCGAGAGGCTCGAGGAGTCCCAAGAGAGAGTGTCCACTTTAGAATCCGGTGCTACGACCACCGCGCCAACGCTTCCCGAAGATGAACGTATACCCTTAGACGAGATAAAGGAGGACATCGATGAGAAACATATACTGGAGGAAGTGAAGGAGAAAGATGTCCACGGCAAGGCGGAAGAGAAGCTCGCAGCTGCGGAAGCAGCTCCAGTCTCAATTCCTACGCCTGCCGACGCAGCCTTAGTGAGAACCGCACCGCCGACTACAACCGCGAAACCTGATGTTCGAGCATTCGACGTACGCCAATCTGTGCCCTTGCCACGTGACATCGTGAAGACACCGGACGAGGTGGCCGATCTTCCGGTCCACGAGGAAGTCGATCCGAAATTATATCGAATGGACGAGTTCGAGAAAGAGAAGGACGAGAAGTCGCCGCAACAAGCTAAGGAGCCTAGCACTCCCACGCCTGTGAAAGAGCAGAAAGGCGTGTTCAGCTTCTTCGGCAAGGTTGCGGACAAATTCGAGAAAGGTATCGACAAGTTGACTAAGAAGTCGAAGAAGGATTCGGAGAAGGAGGAAGATAAATCTTCGAAATCTAGTTCACCAAAGGAGGCGAAGCCACCGAAGGATGAGAAGACTATTCTCGAAGAGGTTGACATGGAGAAATTGTTCCCAAAGGTAAGCAAGAAGTCACCTGAACAAGAGACACCTGAAGTGAAACCAGTTGCACAAGAGATCGTGACGAAAGAGGACGAATTGAAAGCAGTAGAGGTTCAGTCGAAAGTTGAAATTGAGAAACAGGAAAAGAAGGAGGAGGAGAAAGAGTTAAAGAAAGAGGTTGAAAAAGAAATCGAGAAAGAGATTGAAAAGGAGATCGAGAAGGAAGTTGAGAAAGTAGCAGCGGAAGGAGGAGAAGAGGATGTGGAGGAGATAAAAGCGTTGTTAGAGGAAGCCTCGAAGAAGTTCAAAACGGTGAAAGACAGTCTGCGCGATTCGTTGGAATCGTTGGAAGAGCAGATCATCGCCGCTGAGACGATCGACGTGGCACCGGACGTTCCCCTGGTGAAGGACGCGGTTAAAGATACGTTGGACGGCGTGGTGGAAAAGCTGGAGGCAATCAAGCCTCTCGCAGAGAGCACCACGTCGCCGGAAGCGACGAAGGAGCCGGAGAAAGTGAAGTTCGATATACCCAAAGATGAACTGTTCGAGATCGACGATGAAATACCTGCTCGAGATGTGAGAGAAGCTGTGCGAGACGTCGGCGAGATTCTCGCGGGTACCGCGGGTATAGATCTCGAGGAGAAACCGAAGGACGTCGAGGAGATCGTCAGGAAGGTCGCGCGGGTATTAAGGGAAGACGACTTCCTTTTGGACACGATCGCAGAAGCCAAGAAGGAGGATGTTAAGAAATCTCCTGTTGAGGAACCGGAACTTAGTAAGATCGTCATACCAACGAAGGTTGGTGTTACCGAAGAGATTCCTCCTCACCCTCAAGAAGAGACCGAGGAACTTCACGTAGCTTATCCAGCCGCGAAACCAGAAGACGAAAAGATGAAGGCTATGGAAGGTATTTGTGAATTGATATCGCCAAAAGAGAAGGAGAAAAAGCCCGATTTAGAGACCGTCTGTCCGAAACCCTCAGAGATAGACGTGATGGAATCTGGAGTCGAAGATGTGTGCGTGAGAAAGATCGCGAAGAAATCGATAGACGAAGGTCAACCAATAGAGGAACCGGTGATAACCTTCGACCAGAAAATTTCTCCTGCGAAAGCGGAGATCGTCATGGTCTCTCCAGGCTCGACGCCGACTTCGCCTAAGTTCGTTGCGGAAAAACTGCAGGAGAGCACCGTGGACTTGACTCAGGAAATCGAAGAGGCGGTTCACATACCGTTGGAGACAAAAGCTATAATCGATAGAGCGGATCGGAAACTGATAGAGATCGTCGAGGAACTTGTAATAAAGAAAATGCGAATCACCGTTGAGATCATAGAATATATCATAACGGTGAAACGCGTTCCGATAGAATGTGTGATTTACGTGATCGAAGAGATCATTATAAAGAGAGGGCTTTCCAAGAAGGATGTCGTTGACGACGTCGAGATCCTGAACCTGGACGAGTCGATTACTCCTCAGTTGCAGACGGAACTCGAAGATTACATAATCAACGAGTACGTCACAAAGGGAAAGCGTATAACCATTGAAATTGTTGAAGAGATATGTACGAAGAAACTAGTCCCGAGGACAATCGTGATTCGTATTATTCAAGAAATTATTCTCAAGAAATCAGTCAAAGTTATTACCGAGGGTCTTGGTCTTGAAGCGGTTGAGAAAGAGGAAGAGAAGAAGGCAGTCTCGCCCGTTGAAAAGATATCTCCGGTGAAAGTAGAGAAGGAATCATCTCCAGAGAAAGAGAAAGAGAAGGGAGCAAAGGAAGAGGAAGAAATAGAAGTCGAGGAGGAGGAAGAGGACGGCTTCGTTAGCATTGGTAGAAAGATATCGAAAGGAGCTATACTAGAAAAGGAAACAGTGCCTTCTACAAAGATGGAGGATCTGAAGCAGGAGCTCGACAAGAAACATGAGATCACTGACGATTTCGAAGCTGTCGAGCAAGAATACAAAGTTCGAGAAGCGCTCGAAGATACCTCGAGGCCAGAGTCTAGGGAGCGAGAATACGCCGAGGAAGCCGAGGACGTCGTCAGTGACGTCGTCGAGGCCGACGAGAAATTCGTCCACGAGACGAAAGAGAAGCTGGAGAAAGATGAACCGATAGAGCCAATTAAAGTGGACAAGAAAGAAATAGAAGTTACAGATTTGGGTAAAAAGGAAGATGTTAAACCGGTGACGGAATCCGTGGATGCCGTGGAGAAATATCTCGATGAACCCAAGGAGAAGAAGGAAGAGAAAATACAGGAAGAAGCGCCCGTGATATCTCACGTGGATAAAGAAAAGGAAAAAGATATTGTCGCAAAGGTAGAACAGAAAACACCAGAGGAGAAGGAATTGAAGTCGCCAGAAAAGAAAGAGGAAGGGAAGTCACCTGTTAAGGAGGATGTTAAGAAAATTGAAGAACCCCCGAAAAAAGCCGCGTCGCCGATTGAATCGAAGCCTGAACCGGAACAGAAAGTTCCATCTCCGGACAAAGTCAAAGATTTATCTCCCATTGAGAAACGGGCGAGCATCGATATCTCAGCTATTGATGCCGCTGTTGAAAAGGATAAAAAGCCAGAGGTGACTGAAGACTTAGGAACCGTTCGTCGAATGTTAGTCACAGCCAGCAGCGAGGATGGTGGCCACGAGACGAACGTTCCCCTCGGCGTTCAACAGAAAACCATCACTCCCGAAGATTCGCTGAAAGATATCTCGGTGAAATCGACGCCCGACAAGGATTCTTTAGCCATGGACAAAGATTCCCTCCGTTCAGAGACGACCAGCCCTGAGAAGGACAGCATCTCTGAGAGGTCACCATCGAAGGATGCCGGGAAAGTGACTCCCGAGGATAGCTTGGACAAGTCACCGATCGACGCTCGCGACTCTCAGCTCGAAGACAGTTTGGAGAAAGTCAAGCCGAGAGAAGCGGACAGTAGCAGCACCTCTCCGTCCGTCGTCGAGATGGAAACTCCGAAATCGCGACGAGAATCGAAGGAGATCGAAGATTTGACGAAGGTTGCCGAAGCGAAACGATTGAGCCAAGATATGGGACAAGCTATTAAAGAAGAGAAGCTTGAGAAAGTTTTAGACATCGGTGAATCGAAGTCGGAACCGACTCGATCGGAAGACGTATCACCGGCAGAAACTATATTTGCCAAGTCGCCCGAGAGCAAACCGGAGGAACCGATTCAAGAGGAAATCGTACGAAGAGAATCCAAAACAGAATTCATTCCGCCGAAGCCTTCAGATGCGCAGAAAGAAACTCCTGATGTATCGCCTGAAGCTGAAGAGGAGGAACTAATCGCGGATCGTAAACCATCGATCATTGCCGAAGAGCAAGAAATGGAATCTTCTCCGAGCGTTGAGAAAATTGAGGATAAAATGGATCAAAAGGAACAGGAGGCAATTAAAACTGAGAAAGATAAATCACCTACTGTCTCTGAGAAGGCAGAAGTAGGACGAAAGTCATCTGTTGCCGCTGAGGAAAAATTCGATTTGATCAAGGACCAAGAACTGCCAAAGGAAAGTGACAAGGATAAAGCGCTTGTCGCAGGAGTATCGGAAAAACAAATCGAAGGTCCGAAGTCTCCCGTCGCAACAGAAGAACTTAAGAAGTCTGAAGTTGACAAACTTGACGACTTGAAGGAAAAGGAAGCGAAAGAAGCTGGCAAAGAAGAAGTTAAAGATCAAATAAAAGCACAAGAACCTGCCAAAGCAGTGACAGACGAAAAAGAGAAAGTGGTGGAAGAGAAGGACAAGAGGCCAGTGGACACATCTCGATCTTCCAGCATAGCGAGTTTGCCGAGAGAAGCGATCGATTTAGCGAAACGATTCAGTATAATTGAAGACATAGACGCAAAGTTATTCGACAAGCCGAGATCCATGAGCGTATCGAGCGTTTCCAGCGAGCCCAGGGATATGATTCCTGCGAGATCGAAGTCTCCAAGTGTCACGGAGGAGGTGTGCGATCTGGCGGAGGTCGAGCAGGAAATTATTGAAAGACGCGAATCTGTAGCAGCGCTAAAAGGAGTAAAACCAGCCGAGAAATCGAGAACACCGAGTGTGACAGAAGTTCCTGCCGATGTCAAGGATCTCTCAGATAAATCCAAGTCCCCCAGCATTGCTGGAGAAGCAGCAGACCTGACGAGCTTCGAGAAGCCCAAATCACCAAGTGCTCCACCTGAGGAAAAGAGGAAGTCGTCTATCATTACTGCGGACATCGCAGCATTGAAGGATATGTACGATACAGCAATTGACAAGACTAGAAAACCTAGTATAACGGATGCAAAAGAAACAGCGGAGAAATCGAAATCGCCGAGTGTCGCTGGCGAAGTGCCAGACTTGAAGGACGTTGACCAGAAGGAAATCGATAAATCTAGATCACCCAGTGTCGCGAGCATCCCTGCCAAGGATCTGACTGAGAGATCAAGATCGCCAAGCATTGCTGGCGAGGCAATCGACTTGAAAGACATCGAAGAAAAGGATATTAAATCCAGATCGCCTAGTATAGCAACTGCGCCCGAAGTTAAAGAGAAATCGAAGTCGCCGAGCATTGGCGAAACGCCCGATTTGAAAGATGTAGACACAAAGGCCTCCAGATCGCCTAGTGTAACAAGTATACCAAGTATCCCTGCAGAGACAAAATCGAAAACACCGAGTGTGGTCGAGGAAGCACCGGACTTGAAGGACGTTGAAATGAAAGATGAGAAATCCAGATCAGCGAGCATCGTCAGTATTCCAGCAGAAACGAAGGACAAGTCGAAATCCCCAAGTCCTGCTGGTGAAGCACCTGACCTAAAAGATGATGTGAAATCACGATCTGCGAGCATCGTCAGTACAACAGCGGAAGCGAAGGACAAATCGAAATCGCCGAGTCCTACTGGCGAAGCTCCTGATTTAGAAGATGATGTGAAATCACGATCAGCGAGCATCGTCAGTACCACAGCAGAAGCAAAGGACAAGTCGAAATCGCCGAGTCCTGCTGGCGAAGCACCTGACCTGAAAGATGATGTCAAATCACGATCTGCGAGTATAGTCAGTATTCCAGCAGAAGCGAAGGACAAATCGAAATCGCCGAGTCCTGCCAGTGAAGCTCCTGACTTAAAAGACGCTGAAATAAAAGAGGGTGAGAAATCCAGATCAGCGAGTATAGTCAGTGTCCCAGGAGAAGCAAAAGAAGCAGTAGATAAATCGAAGTCACCGAGCGTTGCTGGTGAAACTCCAGATTTGAAAGATGTTGAGATAAAAGAGGGCGAGAAATCTAGATCAGCGAGTATAATCAGCGTCCCAGGAGAAGCAAAAGAAGCAGTAGATAAATCGAAGTCACCGAGCGTTGCTGGTGAAACTCCAGATTTGAAAGATGTTGAGATAAAAGAGGGTGAGAAATCCAGATCAGGGAGTATAATCAGTGTTCCAGGAGAAGCAAAGGAAGCAGTGGATAAATCCAAGTCTCCAAGCATAGCTGATGAAACACCTGATTTGAAAGATGTTGACGCAAAGGAGATCGAGAAATCCAGATCAGCCAGTGTAGTCAGTATACCTGCCGAACCAAAGGATAAATCGCCGAGCATCGCTGGTGAGGTGCCTGACTTGAAGGATGTCGAAGCAAAATCTAGGACACCTAGTATAATCAGCGTTCCTGGAGAAACGAAGGAGGCTGTGGATAAATCTAAATCGCCGAGCATCGCTGGCGAAGCACCGGATTTGAAAGATATCGAGAGTGAAATTGAGAAATCTAGATCACCTAGCGTAGCAAGTGCCCTCGCAGAGGCAAAAGATAAATCGAAGACTCCGAGCGTTGCCGAAGAGGCAGCAGATTTGAAAGACGTTGAAGAGAAAGATAAATCCAAGACGCCAAGCATCGCTGGCGAGGCGATCGATTTGAAAGATGTTGAAGTAAAAGATAAATCGAAATCTCCAAGCATTGCTGGTGAGGCATTGGATTTGAAAGATGTCGAAGCGAAGGATAAGTCGAAGTCTCCAAGCATTGCCGGGGAGGAACTTGATTTGAAAGATGTGGAGAAGTCGAGAACACCAAGTATAACCAGCATAACTAGTTTACCCGCAGACGCGAAGGAAGTGTCCGATAAATCTAAGTCACCTAGTATTGCGGAAGATTTGAAGGAAACGAAAGATGCGGATAAATCTAAATCGCCTAGTCTCGTCGGTGAGACACCCGACGCGAAAGAATTTGACGAGAAATCAATTGAGAAGTCTAGATCAGCCAGCATAATAAGTGCTCCACCCGAGACGAAGGATGACAGGTCCAAGTCGCCAAGCATTACTGGCGAGGAAGCAGATTTAAAAGATGTGGAGGCGAAGGAAAAATCAAAATCACCTAGTATCGCCGGTGAGACTCCAGATTTGAAAGACGTGGAAGCTAAGGAAAAATCGAAGTCTCCTAGTATAGCTGGAGAAACACCAGACTTGAAAGACGTGGAAGCTAAGGAAAAGTCGAAGTCTCCTAGTATAGCTGGAGAAACACCAGATTTGAAAGACCTGGAAGCTAAGGAAAAATCGAAGTCTCCTAGTATAGCTGAAGAAACACCAGACTTGAAAGACGTGGAAGCTAAGGAAAAGTCGAAGTCTCCTAGTATAGCTGGAGAAACACCAGATTTGAAAGACGTGGAAGCTAAGGAAAAATCGAAGTCTCCCAGTATTGCCGGTGAAACACCAGACTTGAAAGACGTGGAAGCTAAGGAAAAGTCGAAGTCTCCTAGTATAGCTGGAGAAACACCAGATTTGAAAGACCTGGAAGCTAAGGAAAAATCGAAGTCTCCTAGTATAGCTGGAGAAACACCAGATTTGAAAGACGTGGAAGCTAAGGAAAAATCGAAGTCTCCCAGTATTGCCGGTGAAACACCAGACTTGAAAGACGTGGAAGCTAAGGAAAAGTCGAAGTCTCCTAGTATAGCTGGAGAAACGCCAGATTTGAAAGACCTGGAAGCTAAGGAAAAATCGAAGTCTCCTAGTATAGCTGGAGAAACACCAGATTTGAAAGACGTAGAAGCTAAAGAAAAATCGAAGTCTCCTAGTATAGCAGGTGAGACATCAGACTTGAAAGACGTGGAGGCTAAGGAAAAATCGAAGTCTCCCAGTATAGCCGGTGAGACACCAGATCTGAAAGACGTGGAAGCGAAGGATATTGAGAAGTCTAGATCGCCAAGCTTAGCAAGCATTCCACCGGAAGTAAAAGATGTATCGGATAAATCGAAAACTCCGAGCATCGCGGGAGACATGCCAGATTTAAAGGATGTTAAAGATGAAAAGGAAAAGTCAAAGTCACCTAGCATTGGCGAGACGCCAGATTTAAAGGACGACCAACTGAAAGATGAAAAATCAAGATCAGCCAGCGTAGTAAGTGCACCGGCGGACAAGTCAAAATCTCCGAGTATCGCCGGAGAACCAGTAGATCTGGCTAGCGTGGAGAAATCCAAATCACCTAGCGTTGCTGGAGATACACCAGACTTAAAGGATGTGATTGACAAATCTCGATCACCTAGCGTGACCAGCATACCTGCCGAGACAAAGGGTGCATCTGACAAATCGAAATCTCCTAGCATTGCTGGCGAGATATCAGATTTGAAAGAAGTTGACGCAAAGGATATTGAGAAGTCAAGGACACCGAGCTTGGCGAGCGTGCCTGGGGAAGCTAAGGATATACAGGATAAATCAAAGTCACCGAGCATTGCTAGCGAAGGTGCAGAAATGAAAGACGTTGAAGCGAGTGATATCAAGGATTCTACTGCTCCGGCAGTGACAAGAGAGACATCGAAATCTCCAAGTATCGGCGAGGCTGCAGATTTAAAAGACGTCGATGTAAAGGACAGCGGAAAATCCAGATCAGAGAGCATAGTCAGTGTTCCAGAGATGAAAGACAAATCGAAATCTCCAAGCCCTGCTGGCGAAGCTGCAGATTTGAAGGACGTTGACGTTAAAGATGAGAAATCTAGATCAGCGAGCATCGTCAGTATTCCAGCAGAATCGAAAGAGAAATCGAAATCGCCGAGTCCTGCTGGAGAGGCTCCTGACATAAAGAATGTTGACGTAAAGGACGGTGAAAAATCACGATCAGCGAGCATCGTCAGTACCACAGCGGAAGCAAAGGACAAGTCGAAATCGCCTAGTCCTGTTGGTGAAGCACCTGACCTAAAAGATGATGTGAAATCACGATCAGCGAGCATCGTCAGTACCACAGCAGAAGCAAAGGAAAAGTCGAAATCACCGAGTCCTGTTGGTGAAGCACCTGACCTAAAAGATGATGTGAAATCACGATCAGCGAGCATCGTCAGTACCACAGCAGAAGCGAAGGACAAATCGAAATCGCCGAGTCCTGCTGGTGAAGCACCTGACCTGAAAGATGATGTGAAATCACGATCAGCGAGCATCGTCAGTACCACAGCGGAAGCGAAGGAAAAGTCGAAATCGCCGAGTCCTGCTGGTGAAGCACCTGACCTGAAAGATGATGTGAAATCACGATCAGCGAGCATCGTCAGTACCACAGCGGAAGCGAAGGAAAAGTCGAAATCACCGAGTCCTGCTGTTGAAGCACCTGACCTGAAAGATGATGTGAAATCACGATCTGCGAGCATCGTCAGTACCACAGCAGAAGCGAAGGACAAATCGAAATCGCCGAGTCCTGCTAGCGAAGCTCCTGACTTAAAAGATGCTGATGTGAAAGACGGCGAGAAATCCAGATCAGCGAGTATAATCAGCGTCCCAGGAGAAGCAAAAGAAGCAGTAGATAAATCAAAGTCACCGAGCGTTACTGGTGAAACTCCAGATTTGAAAGATGTTGAGATAAAAGAGGGTGAGAAATCCAGATCAGCGAGTATAATCAGTGTCCCAGGAGAAGCAACGGAAGCAGTGGATAAATCGAAGTCACCGAGCGTAGCTGGTGAAATGCCTGATTTGAAAGATGTTGACGCAAAGGAGATCGATAAATCCAGATCAGCCAGTGTAGTCAGTATACCAGCGGAACAGAAAGATAAATCACCTAGCATCAGTGGTGAGATTCCTGACTTGAAGGATGTTGAAGCAAAGTCTAGAACACCCAGTGTAATCAGCGTTTCTGGAGAAACGAAAGAAGCATCGGACAAATCGAAATCACCTAGCATCGCTGGCGAAGCAGTTGACATGAAAGATGTTGAGAAATCTAGATCACCTAGCGTGACGAGTATCCCATCGGAAACGAAGCGAATGAGCATATTTGGTACGATTGTCGATTTCCCGGAAGACCTCGACACGAAGTCGCGATCGACCAGTATAATAAGTGGTCCTGAAGTGAAAGATGCATCAGAAAAATCGAAGTCCCCCAGTGTTGCTGAGGAGAGCGCTGATTTAAAAGATATTGAGAAATCTAGGTCGCCTAGTGTTTCAAGTGGTGCACCGGATGCGAAAGATAAATCACCTAGCATTGCTGGCGAAGTGCCTGATTTGAAAGACGTCGACAAGTTGGAGAAATCGAAATCTCCCAGTGCAACGAGTATCCCAGATGTGAAGGATGACAAATCTAAGTCACCTAGCGTTGCTGGAGAAGCTCCAGATATGAAAGATATCGAGAAGTCTCGATCACCCAGCGTGACGAGTATTCCAGCAGAAATGAAAGACAAGTCTAAATCACCTAGCGTCGCCGGAGAAGCTCCAGATATGAAAGACATTGAGAAGTCTCGGTCGCCAAGCGAAGCGAGCATCGCAGCAGAAGCGAAAGACAAGTCTAAGTCACCTAGCGTTGTAGGAGAAGCTCCGGACATGAAAGACATTGAGAAATCTCGATCACCCAGTGTTACGAGTATTCCAGGTGCGAAAGATGATAAATCGAAATCTCCCAGCGTTGCCGGTGAAACTCCTGATTTGAAGGATATAGATAAATCTCGATCGCCGAGCTTGGCGAGTGTCCCAGGAACTAAAGATGTATCAAAGTCGCCCAGCGCAACCGATTTGGAAATGAAAACTGCCGACAAATCCAGATCACCCA
>SHCU01000206.1:23729-39353 GCA_004307685.1 Ceratina australensis | reverse complement strand
GATTTGAGACAGTTTCACAGGAGAGGACGAGCCCTTGGCGGTGGTGGCAGGACGAGAAAAGAAATATCGACAAACCGACGATTTCCTGCGTGTGCGAGCTACATGGAAAGTATCATCACGATTTGGACAGCGGGTACGGTAAAAGGGAAACGCCGTATACAACGAATCTTGAGTTGAAGCGGACGAAAATGAGCGATGATCGAGAGAACATTCTGAACGATTTCGACGGAATCAAGAGGAAGGAGTTGCAGAAGGCAGCCTTTAGGTTTAACAAATGGGGTGGAAAAAGGGCCGATATTTCTGATCGGAAACGCGTCCTGCTGTTTTTAAGAAATCCTGACGTTCGCATTTTAAACGTTATGGGAGGTGAGTCGTTATGATAAATCTTGCTCATTAGCATGTAAACGTTAAATTGCTTTCAAGATGGACTTCCCACGGAAAGAGCCGCTCGGATCAAGGACAGGATATTGACTATGTATGGGAGACGTAACATCGGTTTCGATAATGAGACAAGCGACGACGAACGGGTTAACGAGATAAACGATTGGTTAGTGATTCGATTTTTATTAATCAATGGTTAAATTTAATATTACGCTGTTGATATTGACTCAGGTCAACGATGCCCGCGAAGAAAGGTGGACACGTTCCGTACAAGAAGACTAGATTCGACCCGTGGGGCGGCAAGAGGAGCGACCACAATTGGAACGACTATATCGAGTGCATGCTAAAAACGATCAACAGGGACTTGAATTCATAATAGCAAACAAAAGTAATCGATATAACTAGTCTATCAATCTCGTACACGATCGATATTCAATTAAACTGGCCCCTGCTTGTACGGATTCAAATTCGAATTAAACCGCTCGAATTTAAAAATCATTATAATACGCTTCCGTTCTCGCGCTCTCTGATTTATCTTTCGAATATACGTATCGAACGAGTATTTAACGATATAAACCTTCTGATGCTAACCGCGTCGAGTGTTAATTGTATGCATCGAACAAATTTGATCGGGCGTCGTTTGGATAGAACGAGTACAATATTTGTGTACGTAGAAATGTGTACAGTGCATGCGTTAATTCAAATAAAATGTACTTACAGCTATGAATAAAACATTGAAAAGCGTTTGTTTACAACTTGCTTAATTTCGTCCACTTACCGATGAATAATTATTGAAATCTCCGCAGGACCTCCGACAAATTCACGTTTCACGGGTTTGCTGTAGGTTAGGAATCGCTACCTTCGATACTACGGTACCATGATGGCGTATGGCGCACCCGCGCATGTTTTACATGTGAAACGGCCTTCCGCCAGAACCGCTCTATTCAAAATTCAAAACCGAAAGAACATCAAGTTCACTTAATTTCAGTCATAATTTATAAGCAGTTAAATGGATAAAGACACAGTAGGTTCTACTAAGAATATTTCATTGGAAGAACAAGATCTTTGAATTATCTCACTGAATTATCGCAAATGCTTTATAAAAAGAATTGTATATAAACGTCAGGAGGGTGGAGTGAAAGGAGAATCAGTGAAATCCGACAGTTCCATGAAAGAATTGATCTATTTGATAGCATTTCAAATTTAAGACGAAAAGAAAAAGGTGATATCCTTACAATTAATAACAAACATGTTGTCAAATTACGAAGGAAGTTCATACACTCGATTCTCGCGTTTATTACTACGCGAACTTCTCATCACCACCGTTTCTCTTCTATTCCACGCTTCGTCCACCCGTCTCTCTCCCCGTCTCTCGCTTCTCTGCGCATTTCTCCGCCACTCTTCGCACGTTCCTCGTATTCGAACGGCAAATTCTCTACGCTCACTGTTAAAGATCGAACGATAGCGCGAAGAAGACCCGAGAGGACAGAGGCGAACGTGCGAACGGGTGAAAGGAGAGACAGGTGGATCGACTCGTTTCGGCTGGCTGAGTGACTGACTGGTAAAACAGGCAGGCAGGCAGACAGATAGGCGAGCAGATATTAAACTACACGGACAAATGGTGGACTACTCTATCCAATAAACTGTGGATTCTCTTTCTCTCTCTCTCTTGTTTGAAATCTTGTGATCTACGCGCGTTTTAATTCCCTCCGTTTCGCTGGTTATTTCCCTATTATAAATCGAATTTGAAATCCGTTTCCAGTTTTCCGACACCCTCAAACGACCCCCCGAAGCGAGACGCGTTCTTCCTCGCGTATCGTTGCCCATTTCTGTTTCGCTCCTGAAACACCGATACGTACATACAATATGTATATCTATAGGTAGCGAGCTGTTCGTCGTTTGAACACTTTTCTTTTGTCTCCTATATATATATATATATATATGTATTTTTAGGGGAAGCCGGGTGTCAGATTCGCCGCACATTCCGCTAAGGATTATCATACAAAATAATTAGAAAAATGTACAAAAATTCATAAAAATAGTAATAGTTACACAGTACAAATTACATCTGGGTAATTAGAATAGTGTATGTGTGTACATGTGTGTGTGTGTGCGTGTGTGTGTGTAACCATGTGTATCTATGTCTGTGTACGTGTCGATCGAGAAACGAGCATGAAAAATTACGGTTCCCTACTAATATTACGTTTCGTCTCCCGTGTGTATGTGTACGCGTGTTTCAACCCATTCGCATATCCTCGACTCGGTGGGCTCACTTCTCTCGGCCGGCGATCTCCGCCACCCCAGCTGCGAGATCGAGTCCGCGGGGCACCCGTAGAATGACTTAGGCGCGTGCCCGGTCGCGGCTAGCTATCAGCGTACACGCGTAACTAATCGAACGGCTACGTTCCACGCGTATATTACATATGCATACGCTTGATCCTCCCGTTTTCCCGGCTTCTTCGAGATCACATCGCGTACAACACATGCGCGTACACGTACACGCGTCCGGCGCGTATCAAGGTCCATGCGACGTCGCTTAAATCGAGAAATCGGCGCAACCCCTATCCACGTGTATAACAACGTTCATCCCCTGGTCGGCAGCACCAGAAACAATGTACCCGATGTTTCGAAACGAAAGCAACGAATATACATACATGCCCGGCTGCCTTTGCTTGGAACGCGAGCAGGTACAGCAGACATCGTGTACGTGTACGTATATCGATCTAAAACACGATCTTAATTTTACTAATGCCACAATACGTAGTCACCGTGCTGGACGCAGTACGAACGTGTCCCAAATCCCATTTTTTCAGCTAATTGAACGTTGTCGAGAGATCGCGAGCAACACCGCGAGATCTCTCTCTCTCTCTCCCCCTCGATCTCTTATTACTAACACGAGATGATCTGTTGTCGGACCGCGCGACGACAGGATTGTTCTCTCGAGATGTCTAAAAATTCTAGTTTACAACTTTTCGAAAGAGAACGCCTCGCGAGAAGATTATTTAATATCCGTGAGATATAGAAAGTTAGGTGGGTAACGATAATAGAGAGGATCACACGAGACGAATATCAGTTTCCATATTTTTTGTTTTTTGGTTTTAATCATCGAACGATGCGGTTGACTCGAGATCTACGGGGCTAGGGTACCTCGGGTTCGGCATCCCCCGTGCTACAAAAGTGATCGCAGCCCCTGAGGTGATCGCTCGAACTGTTTCTTTCTAAAACTGTTCGGAGCGTTCGGATCAACCGGATCGATCGATCGCGACTTTAAGACGCATACACCGAACACATATACACACGCACACACGCAATAATACACGTACACGGGAGCTTTTCACATTTCCATCGCAGCGTCCACGCTCGCACGAAATCATCGAGAGCGACCATACGTTCAACCGCCAACACGCTCGCTCGCCACAAAATTCGCACGCGACGCGCATATAAACGTGTACACACCTAGCGAGCAAAAAAATAGAAACTCTATCGTGTATGTATGTACGTACGTTGTAGAATCGAAGCTATGGTCAATTACCGATTTCCAACATTCGACTAGAAGAACCACGATGCTCGCCGCGCTGCATTGGCCACGCCGTTCGAACGAGAACCGGAGGATCGAACGAGCTGCGTCGTGAGATGAGAAAGATAAGCATCCGACGAGAGATCGTTGGCCGGCATCGTTTTGCCATTTGAGATATTAGGATTCGTTCCAAGTGGGTTTCGTTCGAACAGCTCTCGAGCACAGCGTTTCTCGATGAATCGGAAAAAACCTGAATCTAAACTCCTGGACGCGACGACGTAAGAAATATGTATAATATCGCATACGGTTACAGTATTGCTTCGTACTTTAAACGCTATCGGCCGCACCCGCGGCCGCATTGTCTTTGTAGTAGAAGTTGTTCTTACACGATATCAAGATTTATATTCAAAGATTCGAGAGAAGATCTGTTGGTTAAAAAATGCTACTTGAACTAGAAATAGGGTACGGTAGGGTACGTTAAAGATACGGAACGCGAGCGCGAGAGTCTTTCCTACGTTTCAGCGGGAATCTTTTTTTATATATATTCATATATATATGTATATCGTTCCTCTGAATTATCGATGAAATTGCTACGTCGATACCTATATTGATTTATGCAGTCGATTGCCGTCTCTGAGTCGGTGTAAAACGTTCGCGGATGCGCGCCTTCGCTGCACGGGAAAAGTAACCGAGGTTTTCATCGCCGATCGTTTCGTACGATTTTCAGGGAACCGAGTGCCAGAGGCATCGAGCTCGCAATTTCTCTGAACGCCGATCACGCGATATCGTCTAATCAACAACAAAATAATCGTTGACCGTGATTATGTATTTTTTTTTTTGCATAAACTGTTGGTCTTTATTGAAAATTTCCAATGGAAAAAGTATCATATAGAAAGATAAAGAAGATATTAAATACAATTCGTTTCCTCTTGTAAAATCTCCCTATAACGATAATAAGGTGTAGCTACCGTTTTACAAAGCTACGGGTGACAGGCGAAAAACGAACGAATAATAAGCGCAACCATCAGAAAAATTAATCGGTTTAAACTAGTTCCACTTTCCTCTCTCACTTAATAATAGTTCACTTACTTAAAGTTACGTTTTAAGCGTAATGTGTGCAATATCCTACTCTCAGACGCCGCTCCCTTCTCTCTAATGTTCAGACGTACGGATCGTCGCCCGTTCGCAACGTCGACCGATACCCATCGTCCCTTATACTCTAATACTGTAACGAATCACGGCGATAGACCTATTACATCTTTCTTTTCCCTCTACGATTTCATACTTCTCGTCTCTTCTCCGTTTCTGCCTACCGTGGAAAAATGGTAAAAATGTCACCGACGGTGAATCAGCTCCGCTCGGTTCGGTTTCACCATCGGTGGTACGCAAGCCGTGTATATATCCTAGTTGCGATTCTGTAGACTTCTTTTTTTTGCTATCGTTGAACTGTTTCGTTAAAATTAGCGTAGCGATTAGAAATCGAACTCGTGGACTTGACTCGCGCTTACGCGAACTAACTACGTACTTTGTATTTAGATAGTAGATATGTGTAAAAAATTACAGATACGGTAAAACGCGCAACTTTCGCCGGATATATACGCTCTCAAAGGATCGCACGGAGCACAAACTACATTTGTATCGCGTATTAATTGCACACTGATCATTATTTCTTGTTTGTTTCACCGGCAACTTCGATGGGCTCCTGGGAAGCAAGGGAGAAGGACGTGTACGTGTATGTCCCGCCTGTTCGGGTTTTTCGGTGTGTGTACGTGTGTACGTTGAAAATAATAGACGAAAACGAAATCTGGTGAAATATACGTAATCTGCATTTAGTAACTGTAGTATGAATAGAAATTCTTTAACAAAACAGACAAATACGAAATAAAGGGAACCAAAGCCAACACTGGCGTATCCAAATTACAATATAATAATAATATAATAATAATAATAATAATAATAATAATAATAATATTAATAATAAAGTACTTGAAAAACTTTCTCTCGGTTTACAGACGAGCTAAAGTACTCTTAAACGTTATCAACGATAATAAAAATGGTGGTTTTTTAAAAATAAAGATCACGATACAACGATACACGCTCTATTCGCTACGAGAACGCGACAATGTTTATAATTACAGGTGAACGTAGAAATATATAACGTATAAAAAGGATTATCTCGAATCGTGCAAATACTCTCTAAATCAGTAGGACGTTTAAATTCGCGTTTTAATTAATACCTATTCTGCTATTTTTCATTATCAAAATTCAGGGATCGAGATACAGTACGAACGAAACAAAGTCTTTTTTCGTTTCACGAATTTCAAAATAAAAAATAACGTCTCCTCGTTCGTTTCGTTTAATTTCCCATGCAACTTTCGTGGATTAAAGATTGACTAGTAATATTCTCGCTTTCACGTTTACTTTTCCTATTCGCCTCTCGCTCCTTCCTTCTTTTTTTTCTTCTTTTTTTCTTCGTTTTCTATATACTTTTGCTCTTTTTTTTTTGTTTGTTGACGTGCATTTTTCGTTTTCCTTTTAATATTTTTTTCTAAGAAAATCGCCGTCGATATTCAAGACGCGACCCTCGACACGATTGTTATATTTACAAAACGCGACAAAGATTTATTGCGACGACGTACGCCCCGTCCTCCACGTGTCCGATGCAGCGAAATATGAAAGAGCCATACATTATTAAAAATAGAAATGCAATGTAAGAAGGGGTAAAATCGCGTCTTGCATTACGACGGGCGTTGCGCAACGATTTCGTTCGATTCGTCGTATTTCTTTTTTTTTCGTTTTCCTTTATTATTATTATTTCTCTTTGAATCTTTTTTTGTCTTGATCACCCAGAGGTGGGCAAAATACTACCACTGGTATATATAAAAAAATAAAGATGATCGTTAAACGAGCTCCGCAAAAAGATTGCTTTAATAAAAAATTATATCCTTCGAAGAGTATGAAAACCCCCTCGCGGCTTGGTAACTTCAAGTTAAAGGACTTAAGTTGCACTTGTAAGTTTCCTTTCTACTAATTTCAATATTTATCGTCGCCATCGGTTTCGCATTATTTTATATATAAAATCATAGAAATTTCCGTTTTCTCTTCACGTCTTCGTTTACAATTATACAATACGCTAGGAAAGAAGGGGCTATTCTTAAGTAAATAGTAATATTAGTGACAGGAGACTCTCCCTATAGATAAACTTACGAATACAGACGGCGAAATTTTTTTACAATAAAAATAAACGTCGACGTACAAATGTACATAAAAAGATACGTACAAAGTCGGAACGACATTTAAAAAATTCAATTTCTCTTCTACCATTACAACTTCTCTCTCTCTCTCTCTCTCTCTCTCTCTCTCTTTCGCTCTCTATCTTTCTCTCCCTCAATCTCACCTCTCTAAACGTACTTTTTTTAGCATTTTTTTTCTAGTTTTTTTTTCTCCTATTACTTTTCGTAATATGTATCTAAGAGACGATTAAGACTATTTCCCATAAAAATTTTTCGTAAAACAAAAGCAGTCAGATTTTTCTATTTCTACGTAAAAAACGCATGCACTGTGCCCGCCTCTGGGATGCACTTAGCTCTGTATTTCTACTACTCGTCTTCCTGGCTTGCACTCTCTCTCTCTATCATTCACACGATCTCACTCGCGATTCGCCCAGACGTTCGTACGAACCTCTCATGCCTAAACCATTGTCGCAGTCACGTTCACCCCTTATCTGTTACTTTGCTGTTTTCCTGTATCTGCTATTTTCTCGCGTGTAATTCTTCGTTTCCCAAGGTCTCGTTAAAAAAATAAAAAAATATCTTCTTTTTTTGTGTTCTCGCAGTACTCTTGCGAGTGTCATCCCCTCTGTTCGATTCCTCTCTGGCATTCCATTCAATTTCTCGTAAACACACTCTCACACTCTCAATCTCTCTCTCGCGTCCGATAAGAACATTGCACGGCTCCCAGCTCCAGCTTATTCTGTCTTATAGCCTTATCACATTTTACTCTCTAAGTTTTTTCCGTTAAACATACACACGAACATACACTGACTGACAACGAGTTCGCTGCTACGACCACGTTTCGACACGCGATCATAGCTGGGCAACGTACGAATCCGATGTTCTTCTCCGACGAAACGGAAGATCCACGGTACACGTGGATCCTCCTCCGCGTATCCTGAACGTGCACGTGTCCATGTATACATCAGATGTACAAATACGATCAACTGTGTTGTGTTCTTTGGTACATGGGAATATACGCGTACAACTACATTAGACACTCTAGCAGTAGTAGTAATAGTAGTAGTAGTCGTAGTAGTAGTGGTAATAGTACTAGTCGTAGTAGAAGTAGCAATAGTAATAATAATTAATAGTAATAATAATGATAATTATAATAGTAGTAGTAGTAGTAGTAGTAGTAGTAATAGTAGTAGTAGTAGTAGTAGTAGCGGTAGTAACGATAATAATAATGTAATAGTAGTAATAAAAAATAAAAATAAATCGGGTGTAATGAAAAACGAAAAACAAAATTCGCAGAACGAAGAGCGAAAGGACAGCTCGGTTGTATCGATGGGTAGGACAAATAGGGGAAAAAGAGAGAGAGTAAGAAAGGTGTTCGATGCGGAGCAAAACTGGAAAAGGCCGTGCAACGACTCAACGGAGATTCGTTCGCGTCCACGTGAATCGTACGAAGATTTCGCAAAGAAAACGATAGAAAAAGGAAAACGGAGAACACGACGCGGGCAGGAATTATTCCAGCCAGTTCATCGTTGCTCTCGAACGTGCGCGCCTGCGAGGTAAAAGGAACGCGATTTTTAAAAAAAAAGAAGAAGAAAGAAAACGTGTCACGCGATGAGCAAAGGGAACCTGGCAAGAACGGAACAAACAAGAAGAGTCGATTTACAAAAAACTTATTCCCTAACGAACACTATGAGATATCATCCCGTTCGAATTTCCGTTCGAACGCGAGCTACAAACGTGTATATGTATTTTATGTATGTATGTATATAATACGGGGACGATTAACGAGTTTAAAAAAATAAAAATCCAGTTTCGTAAAAATCGTATGCACGCGGAGAAATGTGATAAATCCGGAGGGTGAGCAAGGAGGCGGCAGAGATAGGATACATTTTAATTCGAGCAGGAATCTTAACTAAAGGTATATGCGTACACAGTGCGAGTCGAAATCGAGTGTACACTTTGTTGTACATATTGCAGGCATGCATTCTCGTTTCCTACCGTTAATCGTGTTAATTATCCTATCGGTACGTGCAAAGTTCATCGAGTAACTTCCCCGAGGTGTATACTCTCTTTAAACTCTCACTGATTAGGCGCGCGTTCCGCGCTGATTACATATTTCGGTTAATTGATTGCACGTGCATATCTCTTCTGGGGGCCGGACTGCTCGCGAAGGATCACCGAGGTTCCCATCTTTTACGGACCCGCGACAGTACACCCTATACAATATAACAATAAAAATAATCTCTCTCCGTCTCTCCTCGGTACCATTCCCGTAAGTAATCGTACGATCATCGATTTTCTAACCGCGCCCGAGAGAGGGAACATCGGTGATCGAAGAATCGTTCGCGTTTCCCCGCGAACGAGTTCCTCCTCGCCCCCCCTGATTAAAGCTTTTACTCCACATCCGTGCACTCTACCCGATCGGTTCCACCATCTCTTCTCATTCACACACGTTCTCGCATCCCTTTCTCTCGCATCCCGTTCGCTGCTTCACTCGAATCTTCCTAATTCACTCGATTTCTTTCGTCACCCTCCCTTGCTCCCTCGACCCTCGTTCTCACGACTATTCACCCACTCACGGCGCTCTCGAATACATCTAGGTTTTCATGCAAGCTAAGACGCGGTTCCATATCGTCTCTCGCACTTTTCTCTCTGAACTAAGATATTTAGACAAGAATATAACAGCGGTATAAAAAACTTTTCAACACTGAAAAATACAAATCTATCATAAATGACTACCATTATTACTCGTTCCCCCGAAATTTTGTTTATCCACACTCTATCTCCCTATGGTTTCGTTACTATTCACCGAGAATCGTTCTCGCGCCGGAACCGCGCGACCGACAGTGCACCCCGTTTATCTCCGGCGTACCCGAAAATTTTCACTCACGTCCCCGTCGCGTCGCGCGGTCGATTCAACTCTCACAGTTACGTCCGTTTACACTTTTCTCAAGTCTGTCAGAATATATTAGATATTTCGATCGTTATTATCAATTATATATATATATTAGTACTTTATCATATACATATATATATAATATGCAGTAATATATATATATGTATATCTATCTATATAATTGTCATTATATTATATATTATGCTTTATCACACATATTACAAAGGAGGTGAAGAATCATCATACCTAACATACTGTTTATTATTATTATTTCCTCTCTCTTTCTGCTGTTCTTGTTGCCGTTACTTCTCTGTTATACGAGCAATTTGAAACGATAACTACTTTGTTGCGAGCGTAGCTTCTTATCGTTATTATTATCATTATCAATCGTCATCGTTTACCTGTTCGCAAACTCTATCGGCGCGTCATGTGGATTCCGTAGCTAGACTTCTGACCGTGTGCACGTGTATTTAATTGTATAAATTTCGCTTACGGTCGCGTATCGTTATCTGCGTGTCTGCCCCAGTAATCGCGGAGATCGCGCGATTCAACGACGTCCGAAAATTGATTATCGTGACTCGCTCGCCCGGCGACCTGATCCTGAACCGGACGACCGAGCCAGCTCAGACGCAACAAATTTTTTACCTAATATCCCGCGGGTTCGTTTCCTGAAATTGTCCCGAACCGATTGCACGAGGAGAACGAGTCGCTCTCTGGTAATTCGTAAAATAAAATTTATCCTAATTTCTTCTCTAGGCTCCGTGGCTCTCGCCGGAGCTGCTCGTTCCAGCGACGAAGCGAAAATCAATTTTCCTATCGATACGTAAATTCACGATTAATCGTGGACGACGCGGAGATCTCGCGGCCGACTCTTCATCTCTCGCACCGTTCGTCGCCCGATCGCGGTTGCACGCGCGAACGATAAAAAACATTCAGCTAAAACGTTCACGTTCAAAGAGAATTGTCTACGGTTTTTTTTATTCAGCGCACGAAAAACACGCACATATCGTTTTCACGTGTGTCTATGTATGTATATTATATACAGATGTGTGTACGAGAAAAAGGAAGTGTCTCTTGTACGTGTGTGTCTGTCTGTCTGTGTGTGTGTGTGTCCTCCGTGTACGTGTGTGCGCGCGAAGGATCGGTCGAAAGAGTATGGAGATCGAATTCCTTCGAGGGCCGCGTGCCCGGAAAGGAATCGCGGTTTCGTTACTTCTGTTAAACGCACCGAGTTCCTTCGCGCGCGTGTGGCGCGTGTGTGACGCCCAAACGAGCTGAATTTTCTCTAAGGGTGTATTCGTATTAATTTATCGTTTGATACGCGAGTTAAGTCAGTAAGTATCGACAGAGGAGACGTTCCGCGATTCAAACCCGCAGAACTCCAATCGCATTCGTCAACAATTAGAAAAATTTGTCTAGAAAAAATCTCGATCTCGAGTCTCGCCTAAATACTCGGTTCGCGGTTCGAGTATCGGAACAATACTACTTTCTATGATATATAATACGTATGTACACGCGGATCGTACGCGCGCCGGTCTGCGTGCACATGCGTACGCTATTTAATTATTATTCTTTTTAATAATCAATTGATTTAGGTGAATTGGTACCTAGTTAAGTTTCACTACGATTATATCGATCGATTAGCAGGGGAGCGCACGACCGTGTCGACGAACGAGATCGTCTGCCCGAGCGTACCAGTCGCCTCCTCGTTTTACAGGATGCAAATTTTTGCCTAAACGACCGCGGTAATCGCGACCGAGGTTCCCAGATTTCTTTGGCCGACGACCGACGCCCGAACAGTCTCCGGCCGCTTTCCAAAACAATTCTCTACGGAAAGCGGCGCGCGCGGTCCACGCTGAACGAATTTCGAGGATCTCGGAGGAACAGCTTCTTCGCGCTGGAGATGAATTCTCGGTGGTCGTTCGTTGGTTCGGCCAAAGGGGATCGAACAACTGTCGAAGGAATCGGGGAACCGTCTCGACGCACGCACGTCGGTGCATACATGGGTCATGTATCCGCGAGAAATCCGAGGCTGCTTCGTGCCTCGAGTCAATTACGCTAACTAATGCTCTTCCCTTCCATTGCCCTTTCGCGAAACTGTCACGCTTCTCGCCGCCCCTTCGCGCCCGTCATCAATCGTTCGAGCTCTTTCAACCTTACATTCCCTATTAACGTCTGTTAATCAATCGTAATCGATGCAACGATCGTCGAACAACTGAAACGTATTTGAATCTAATTCACGTGCCGTTAAAATCATGTCTTTAAATCTGCAGCCTATGGACGAACAATGTTAAACGAACGTATGAACGAAAGAATGGAGGAATCTATCACTCTCAGCCATGCGCAATCATTTAAAGACACTCGGCTCATTTTTCCACCCAGTTTCTCGTTTTACTAATTCGTACAACGCTCCTCGTTCCCGGTTGCCTGTTCCGTTCAATCTCTTTCGCTCCCTCTCTCTCTCTCTCTTTCTCTCTCTCACGCGGATATCTCGTAGCTCGTTCGGTGCCTAGACGTCACCTAACTCTATGGCGACAAGTACATATATACAAAAAGAGTACCAAAAAAATAAATATATATATGTATTATATGTAAATATATATGTATATGTGGAGATTACTTTTTTTGTTTCATTCGATCATCGTTTACTAGATGTACGGGTGGGCGAGGCACGGATCGGTCGACCGACTCCGTCCACCGATCCGTCCTCGGTCCTGACTAAATTTATACCAAGTATCATAATGCGTGTGTACAATGTGTGTCGGTCAATGTGTGTCCTGTCTTGTCTTTCCTCGCGTAACGTGCCTCCCTTAAAAATACTCGTCGTGCGAGGTTAAATCTACTAGCTTACGGTTTTTTTTTTTTCAACTGACGGTGCTGCTACGTATAAAACGTCTATCTATTAAGCGGAACACATAACGTTGCGTACCGATATTTCGCGCGTGCCGTTTCCGTTCAACCCTTCACCCTGCTCCCTCGTCCCCCGCGAGCGACGAGCGCTCGCGTCGTCGATCGCGAGAGAAACGGAGAGACGCGAAACGAGAACGGCACCCCCGGAAGTATCGTCGAGAAGAACACTCCCTCGTGTCCCTCCATCGAAGGGTACGGAGACCGCGTACACGATAAAACACGTTCCCCCCTTCACGGATCAGGCAAACATACTTCGTCGTTTCGACTACGCCGATTTTTCATCGTTGCGGTTTGATTATATACATCGAGCAAAGAAGATTCGTTTTACGACTTTTTGCGAAGAGACACGGTAGTAGTTTTTAATCGTATTACGAGAAAGGTTCCGGGCATGTACACAGAATAAGTTCATGCGATTTATATTCTATACCTGGTTCAGCGTATCTATCTCGATCTTCTCGCATCGGACGTACATATAAACGGTAATTAGCTAGGTTGGAGCTTTCGATAATTATTTAATGTTATATCCGTTAGAGAGACGCGCGTTCAAATCCGTTCCTCGATCATCGTATCCCGGCCGCGTCTTTTTGTACTCTCTTATCTCGGTATCTTCGTTTTTTTGTCTTGTTCCCCTCTGATGATTTTGAGATTAATCTCTCGAGAAATCTGGTTTACGACCGCGCTTAGTTACGTTTTCGACTATATTCCAAACGTATCCCCCCTCTCTCTCTCTCTCTCTCTCTAAACGAGCCCTACTGTTCTCAAGCTTCCATCATTCACACGTTTCCCGACTCGCAGCTTTCTCTCCCATAACTCCCCGACTCCTTATTCGAAATTTTCCTCTACTAGCATCGTACTTGGATAAGTTAATTATATATAGTAAAAAAACGTTCCCCTCGTCCAAATAGTTTATCTACGATCGCGAATCGCGTTGTTCTACGTGAGAAACGCATATTTATAGATATATATATATATATATNTTTTTTTTTTATAGATAACGCACCTATGTAACATATTCAATAAGTTCTTAGATACTAGAGACTGTGTGTGATACAGAGAATTAACTGATACACAGCAGTTCGAAGCGTGGATGTTTTCTTTTTCATTATCTATTCAACACTCAAAACGCGTACGATTACTCAAAACTGTGTTACTGACTTTTCAAATATTCTTCCGCTTTCGTACCACCAGCTCTCTCGCCCCCCTTCTTCCTCATTCGCTCCTCTTCAGAACCATTCCCCAACCATCCTGCACTCTCTCTCTCTCTCCCTCACACTCTCTCGTCTTTCTTCCTCTCCCTCCTCCCGCAAGCTCGGTAATCCCCGCGCACTTCCACATCGAATCAGGTACTCGCTAGAAAACTTCTTACCGTTTCTTCGATTAGCATAGGTTCACGCTCTCCCGTTTTCTTTCGTACACCACCCCCGGCCGGAGTTTTGCTCGCGTTCTTCCGTCGAGGAGCTCGACTTCCTGTGCCGATCGATTTCGAGGGTGCGCGAAAACGATCGACGAAAGAGAGGGCACGCACACACCGTGTTTTCCTCGTCCCCCCGGGTACGGGACGACGCGAGGCGCGGGCGGAAGAAGGAAATATCGCGTTCGCGGCCGGTTCCTCGCTCCTCGACGCGCGATCGATCGGCGTTCCGCGAGAAAAGGAACGAGCGAACGGGCAAGGAGAGAAGAGGACGAACTCCTCGGTCGAGCGAATATCCTCCTTCTGGCTTCGACACTCACTGCGCGGAAGAGACGGTCCGGATCACGAATCGAATTCCCCAGCCGATCGACGACTGGACCGAGAGAACCTTCGAATCGCGAATACGGTCGCGTGTATATATACGTATATGCATATATATATATGTATATGTATGTATATCGATATCGGTAACTAACGCATGCTCCATCTCGCTCTGTCGGACGAAAGGCTTCGCGAAAGATGCGCGTCGATTCGTTGCTCCTTCTTCTTCTGCTTCTTCTTCTTCTTCGTCCTCTACCCATTTCGACGAACGTCGCGCGGAACCCGGATGATCTTCTCCGTTTGCACGATGGGGAATCGAAGAACCAACGCGTCGAGACGCGATCAGCTGGCAGAAGACGGCGGTAGCGGCGACGATGGCAACTTGGTTGATTGGTTGGTTGGTTGGATTCGCTGAGCGAAACGCGTTCCGCGTAGCAGTGGGTAGCAGAATAGTAAAAAGTAACTCCGTAGTGGAATAGTAAAATCGTTGTGGATTCGCGATAGGAGCGGTAATAGTAGTAGCGATAATAGCGATAGTGATGCGTGGATAATAGCGGGAGTACCGACGATCGAGTGGGTAGCAGCGGTAATAGAGATTGCTCTCGGGGACTGTGTGTCTCGAGGCGGGTATATAAGAATACGTGAGCAAAAGGTGATACGGAGAGTGTATGCATCTGCGTGTGTTGTACGTGTGTATACGTGTGTATGTGTCGGGAAGAGGAGCGGGACGGGGACTTTGAACGAGTGGCTTGGGGTAGGGTGGGCGGCAGAAGATTCGCGTATGGGGGAGGGGGTGGTACGTAGAAGTGGTAGTTAATTAGCTAGGGTTGCGAGATAATTAGGGAGAACACAGCTGGGGTTAACACCAGCGGTAAGGCACGGCTCGAGGTCGATCCGCACCCTCCTTCACCAACGGCTTGTGGAACTCCCGACCAGGCCGCGAGTGAATCGTCGC
>SHCU01000206.1:0-23716 GCA_004307685.1 Ceratina australensis | reverse complement strand
CTTCTTCTTCGTCCTCTACCCATTTCGACGAACGTCGCGCGGAACCCGGATGATCTTCTCCGTTTGCACGATGGGGAATCGAAGAACCAACGCGTCGAGACGCGATCAGCTGGCAGAAGACGGCGGTAGCGGCGACGATGGCAACTTGGTTGATTGGTTGGTTGGTTGGATTCGCTGAGCGAAACGCGTTCCGCGTAGCAGTGGGTAGCAGAATAGTAAAAAGTAACTCCGTAGTGGAATAGTAAAATCGTTGTGGATTCGCGATAGGAGCGGTAATAGTAGTAGCGATAATAGCGATAGTGATGCGTGGATAATAGCGGGAGTACCGACGATCGAGTGGGTAGCAGCGGTAATAGAGATTGCTCTCGGGGACTGTGTGTCTCGAGGCGGGTATATAAGAATACGTGAGCAAAAGGTGATACGGAGAGTGTATGCATCTGCGTGTGTTGTACGTGTATACGTGTGTATGTGTCGGGAAGAGGAGCGGGACGGGGACTTTGAACGAGTGGCTTGGGGTAGGGTGGGCGGCAGAAGATTCGCGTATGGGGGAGGGGGTGGTACGTAGAAGTGGTAGTTAATTAGCTAGGGTTGCGAGATAATTAGGGAGAACACAGCTGGGGTTAACACCAGCGGTAAGGCACGGCTCGAGGTCGATCCGCACCCTCCTTCACCAACGGCTTGTGGAACTCCCGACCAGGCCGCGAGTGAATCGTCGCCCAGCAGTGCTCGCAATAGTACTGGAAAATAAAGAAGAAAAATGCGCGTTTCCCGGTGCCGTTTCTTTTTTTTTCTTTTTTACACCGTTCGCTTAGACCGATCCGGCAAGGGATGGAATTTACCTGTAGGCAGGTGACATTCGCGCAGAAGAACGGCGCGAATTTGCCTCCGCAGCGTTGTCCCTGACACTCGTCACACATTTGATCGTCCAGGACGTACGGTTTCACTTCGACCTGTCAGAGCAGAACGAAACGATCACGTGAGCAATCGGGAACGGTGAAACCGTTTTAGCGGTTTACGACAAGAAAAATTCGATGGGACACTTACTCTCTTGTCTATGTCACCGTGCTGCAGTTGAACGAATCTGGCCGATATGGCAGCTATGTAGCTCTGTTGATTGCTGAAAGCGACCCTACCGGCTCCTTTAGGATACTTGAGCTCGGGATCGGTGTCGATACCGGCGTAACACACGCCCCCGTAAAGTCGATCCATGATCATTGCGAGCTCGACGGCCTTCAACGGCCGCGGCACACCGCCAACGAACACCGTCTTCCGCGGGTCCAGCGGCATCGAGGCGTCGAGCACGAAATCGGCGTCGCTCAATCGCCACGGCCGGATCTGCACGGGCTTGTCCTTGGTCGTGGGCGAGCTCACGCACAGATACAGCTTCTCCTCGTCCTGGATGCACGCGTCGATCAGCTGCTGCACGGACGCTTCATCCTGGCACGAACAGAAATACGAGCCGCGTTACCGAGGACCGTTACGATTACCTAGCGAGGCGCTACGCTATTTATTTCTAGATTACCTGGAAAAGCAGGAAAGCGTAGCCCTTTGGTGGAAAGTAGGATTTACTCTCCGCTTTGTGGGGCCAATCGACGACCAGCGATCCGAAACGACGGAAACTGGCTTTGATTTCCTCTGAAGCACGACAATCGCAAATTTATACGAGCGTTCACTTGTTTTCTTTTTCTTTTTTTTTTTTTTTTAAATCGAGATATTATTTACCTTCATCGATGTCCGGCGGCAGACCACCGACGAATACTTTTCTAGAGAAACGTTCCCCGGTCTCGCTGCCTTGACTGTGAGGACTGCTGCGACTCGGTGACGAAAGCGGCGCCGTTTGGGATCCGGTGATACCGCTTCCGACGCCTACACCGACTCCGACGCCCACACCGACGCCAACGCCGACACCGACGCCGACGCCGACCCCGACGCCGTCCAGCTGATTCGCCGAGTTAGGATCCTCCAGCAGCGTGCCGCTCTGGTCCTCCAAACTCGGGAAGAACGGCGATTTGCCTGAAACAGATTGTCTCGCGTATTCTCTTCCGCTCCTCTCCCTCTCGTCACGCTCGTCGACATTGAAAGAGTGGGCTACGATTTTTATATAACCTATCGGTCTATCGAGTGTCCCGTATTGAAATTAATGGATCGATAATGCATCCCGGACGGTATGAGAATACTATTATCGGATTTTATTATATACGTTGAATACACGGGTACGTTAAGAATTATAGCGAATCCTAGGATGATCGCGAATCGATTCGACGAAAAGAGAAAACGGCCGTGAAGAGAAATCGAGCCGGGCGATATTTAAAAGGCAATTACAAAATACGTCGAGGCGAGCTAAAAGTAAGGGACTCACTGTATCTCCTGCGGATCGGGAATCTCGCTCTTCTAATGAACGTCGCCATCGTACGGCGGCGAATATTTTTTCGAGACAACGAACAGCGAGAAAAAAAGAACTGGGAAATCTTGTGAACGTGACCCGGTTTGTTTCTCGTTGTCGTTAAGGGAAAACAGAAAGCGAACAGAGCGTACGCGCGACCGAGCGGAACAGTCGAGCTTCATCGATCGTCGTTCATCTGTTTCGCGTGCCAGTTTTTAACATTCGCGTGTGCACGTACATGCAGCACCAAAAATTCAAACTGATACTACGTGCAAATGATTATCTCGCTGGCTCCTCTCCCGGCGCCTGTGTCCATCCCTCTTCGATTTTCCCGGTTTCAGCAGTATCGATTACTCGAGCCAGCTTCGGGACCCGGACGCTCCCGGCCCCCGCGATTTCTAATCAATCACCGCAAAAGGAAAAAACGACCAGTCTTCCTCGAATATAATTAAACGTCCGTCTATTTCCACGTAGTTTTCATCGTAACGCGAAATAAATTACAGAGAATGTATGATGACAATTTCTCGACAGTTTCACCGTGTCAGCAGAGGATGAAATATAAGAGAGACGACGTAGGAACGCGGAGAGAAACAAAAAGAATACATGTGTGATTCTCAGGTTTTCGTTTCGATGGTTGGCGACAGTTACGGGGAACATCCCTCTAACGCATGTCACCGGCGCGCTGCGTGCTTCTACGGATCAATATTACAGGTAGCGCAACCCCCTTTCCGCCCTATCGTCTTCCTTCTACTCGTCACCCCTGCCTTGGACGCATCGCGCCGATACGTGACTATTTTAATCAAACTTCACCGCGAGATTCTACCGTCGACATCGATTGCTCTTCGGAAACGGGAAATATAAAATAATGATTTACGCGGTTCGGGAGCACGTTTATTACTCGGCCTATCTCACCGTGTAGGCGGCACAGGTGCCGATAAACGAATCGATCGCGCGGTGACCGCGTGAAACGCGAGTTGCGAGAGAGCAGGAAAAGAAATGGCCGGGCGCGGAAGCAGAATCGGGTGAACGACCTTTTCTAGCCGCCACCTTTCTCCGGCTGCACCTCGGGCCACCCCCGTCGGCAGCACCCGGTGACTCCCCTTACGGTAACTCGCCTCCTCGTGGTTACACGACGCGCCGACGTGAATCGCGGGTTCCCATCGGGTAGCACGTGGATCACGCGACGCGATTTCGACTAACGGCACGGCAAATTATATGGGATACTTGATGGATCGGCCGGCCGTTTTTCCGGGTAGATTTTTCGAACCGGCCAGTTTTGAAAATCATACGGGCACGGTCACGCGAGTTTTTACGAGTCGCGTGCAAATACTCGCGATAAACAGAACCGCCGCGATTTTCCATTACGATAGCGGCGTCGTAAAAACGCGTTCTGCATCGCAGAAAGTATCGGCTGTGAGAGAGGAAAAGTCGGTTACGTAGGAGGTGGAGAGTTTATCAGAATAATTGACCATTGTTAGGAGAATTTAATGAATGTCTCATGGACGAGGCCATTCTTTCATCATAACGTCCTTCCTGTTCTACCGCGCGGCTACTAAAAATTCGACTCCCAGCTAGCTCGAGGCGTATAACTCAGTCGCCGGGGGCATTCCAAAGAAACCGGGAGCCCGTAATTAAATCGGACGAATTCTGATCGTAAAGATTTTTCAAGCAGCCCACGAGACCAAATAGCCGTCGTAAATCTTTATTGCCCTAGGTAACGGATTCACCGTGTAGAAGGTAAGGGCTGTCGCTATCGCTTAATCGCGAGGACGAATCCTAAAGCAACGATAATGGTAATCGGGGAGAAAGGTGTAATTAAAACCGCAGCCAGGGGTGCGAGTGCTTTTCGCCGGCTCTCTTTTCGCGGTCTGCCGACCGTCTAGCCTGTCCCTCGCCCGCCACCCCGTTCGCGAGGGCAGCTTATAAAAATTCGTAATTATGGGCTTATTAACGACTTAGAAAATTCTGCGAATTAACGAGCGCGTGTCTCAAGAGCAGCCGACTCCGCGACAGGCTCTCTTGCGTCCTCATTCCGTCGACCTCGACAAGTTCCCCCCTCCCCTGTCTGCTCCCCGCGACTCTACCTCCTTTCTTCGTCGTTACCCGCCTCTCTCTCTCTGCGTACCTCCGTTCGTCAACCCCTTGGACCACGATCCTAACCCTCGGAGAAAGTTCGACGCCGACTTAGCGAATCTACGATTGCTCGTACCACCGCTTCGCGGTGGCCGCCGATTGATGCACGCGTAATCGAACGCGAATTAAACCGCGTCGAATCTAACAAAGAAAGGGAACGCGTAACCTGTTGCACTCTTGACCTTTCGGAAGTCTTACGCAAGCGAAACCATGGGACGTCTCTCGGCATGTTTCCAGAAAGCTACGCCTCGAAACGGCCCGAGAAAAACACTGGAAACTGGCATCTCGCTCAAACGAAATAACATCGCGAATCTTTGGACGGTACTCGTTCGAGCATCCCCGGTTTTTGCATCGGCGACGAACGCGAAAGTGTTCTCGATACGGGACGCCGTCTCGGGTAATGCGTTAAGGCAGGTCTTGGAAACAGGTCCCCCTGGTACCTCTTTTTGTTCTCGTCGCGTCCTCTTCCTCCGTCCTTTCGCGACGCCTCGGTTTTCTCGATAGTAACAAAAGTACTGCGACTTAGTAACGATCCACGGATGGATGAATTTCCCCACCGGGTTTAATCCAAATGAAACTGCGTTTAAGAACCGATTCCAAGTTTTCGTTTGAAGAGAGAAACGCGGGAGATAAATTTTGTCGAGCGATCGAGCAACCAGGTTTCTCCTGTTAAACTGAGAACGTCAACGACGCGAAACTTTGCCAAGGATGCTAGGAATGTGGGACAAGGAAAATCTTACACCTTGGCTCCGATGCGTTTATACGTAGAGACGATTAGCGTGACTGCAAAATCCGTTCGACGAATTTACTACCCCTGACAAACGGGTTTCTATACAACATTTCATTTATTGCACGGTAGCATTTTCGATAAATTCATTAGTCTTTAGTGCATCGTGTTATATTAGATTTTAAGTACGGAGTGGTAAAACCTAATGACGGTCGCAGGCAAATTGTGCAAAGGTAAAAATAGTCCCTCTAATAGATTTCGACTCTTCAAGCGGTTAATCGTTTACGTGCTTATCGTTTCCGTGGCTGTGGTCCGTGTATGTAACTGCATCCGTTGAATATGCAACGCGACTGCCTTGACCTCCCGAGCAGTTGGTGCATATCTATTGCTTTCCTACGCCTCTTCAAAGGAGAGTGAGATCAATGGAATACGAAACGCGACACGTGTTCGGGCTCCCCGTTGGGTCAAACGTGAATTAATGCCGGATCTTTTTCGATCGGGAAACCGATCGGTAAACCTGGCGCCGCGTTGACTCACGCGTGCTCCCCTCCTTCTTTATCGAATTTCGAAATCACCGGCCGCAACGAAGGGGAGGAAGAAAAAAAAAAGAATCTTTCTCCTAGCGATTACAATAAAGAGGAAGCCTCGGTTCCCTCGATTGCCATACGCACGAGACCGTTGCGGACGCGTTGCAAAAGCTTGGGGAAATTTTAATTGAGCGTGGCCCCCCGCGAGCCCTCCTCCCTTGCGGCGGCGAATCGAGAAACGAAGATACAAGCGAAACGAAAAAGAAACTGACTACCAGAGAGTTTTCACTCACCGTGTAGTTGCGCGAGCGATTGCAACGTGCTGGTATTGCAATTCATGTATGCTGAAACAGAGAAAAAATACACGTTTCGGTTAGATGTGTACTTTTTACTCGAACAACCCCGCCTACGTTTCCCTTTTCCCATCGATTTCCATCGAACAATTTTTATTTGACCTAACTATGCCTCTGTACATTTAAACCGTGTAATCTCGGCTCACTTCCACCTATTGTGTCTATTGCTAATTCTGTACGTTTCTATCTGAAGCAAATGCACTTTAAATAACTTACTTACTAGACTTACTAGACTAAAGACTAACTTACACTAACTAGAAATAACTTGTTCACTTTTTAATTTTTGTATTCCTGTATGCTGCATCTTTAAATTATAAAGATCTCGTCTGCCTGTCGCCGTTGCTGCTAATTCTGTACGTCCCTATCTAAAGAAAATACACGATGATCCTTGTCCGAGCGTCGAAAGCTTATTGTCGAACGCTTAGAGACTCGGTAGCGATGCGATATCCTATCGCAAGGATGTAAAGGCGAAGATAAAATGAGAGAAAAAGAAACCGCTCGCGTGCGGTTCTCGGGATCACGTTGCACAGTGTCGTAAGTAGCGACACGAAAGCCCGTTGCCGGACATGTGGGTCAAACGCGGTTTCGCAATTCGAAAAAAGTCTTACCTGGCTTACCGTTCGTAACCGCGAACCGCGAACCGAACGAGGAAATCGACTCCTAAACTAAAATAAAGCCTGACTAATATTTTCCAACCGAGTCGAGTCCGTACCCTGCCCGGACGAATCAGATCCACGAGGACCGAACGGTTCGATTTATCAATGGAGCCTCGAGTTTAGACCGATTCTCTGTTACGGATAGACTCGATGGCTCCACGCCTATCGAACGCCAGACGGCACGACCTTTCGATTCAAGGTTGTTCAAACAAGTAATAATTTACTGGCGTTGGTTATTTAAGCGCGAGGACTGGACAACTAATGACGCGGACGTTAATTACGACACAGAGACAAGACAAGTCGCGCGTACTAAGCCGTTGAATAACCACGCGTGCTCACAGTGCTAACGCGGGTTGCGCAAGCTTACCGGTTCCAATCAAAAATACCTGTACGCGTGGACGAGCTCTGCCTGTACGAAAATTTCTGCGAGACTCATTCGTAAAAAGATACGAAAATTCTGATGAGTCAATAGGAGAAATAATCATCGATTTCACTTTAAATACAATGAGTTCGATTTAATGAAACGAGGTTGTTTTGAAGAAACGTGCGAAAACGTCTTATTGACTCACCCTGTATCTCGAAAACAAAGTGCGTGTCCCGCGGTACTTTTCCACGTCGACTTGACTTTTTGCCAAACGACGGCGTCGTCTCCATAAAATTTCCAGCCACTTTCACATCCGTCGCTCGAGGGTTGAAAACTCCGAGCTCGTCCTCGCGTAATCGAGAAATTTTAGCCTCGCCGAGCGTTAGAGCCGAAAACTAACGTTCGCACCGCTCGGGGCAAACCGGTTTCGCAGAATGAAGCGCGCGTGAAATCAAACGCGGAGCAGATCCACGAAGCTTTTCATGCCAGATCCACTGGATATATCCGCCGCCTAATCGGCTAACAACCTCGTCTAACGCGCTCCTTCTTTTCTTACTCGACAAACAATAACTGTATATCAACTGCAACTGCGTTCGGGGCGAACTCGCGGCGGAGATCCGAGAGGAGGATCGATTTCTATCGTTCCGTAATTCGTTTGATCCAAGGTATCAAAGGAGATATTAGAAATCAAACGATACGCTCGCGTCGGACGCGTACGGAATGGAAATTTACATAAGTATAGACGGTTAGATTCTAGAACGGAGCATCTGAAACGGTTGTCGTCCCGGCGTTTACTCGGTGAAAGTGTTAGATAACGATTTCAGGCGGACTACTTCGGCCTCGGATCGCACGGACAACCGAAAGTGACCTTATTTTTCTCCCACCTTCTTTAGACGAAACGCGAGCAAAAGACGTTTTCGTGAGACCCCGTAGCGCGATACCTACGTCGCGTCACCCGTTAGAACCGCTGCCTTTTCAATTAAGACTAGCATCGGTGACATAACGCGAACCACGATACGGATGTGCATATTAACCCATTTAGCTCCGTTACACATGAACAATGCATGATCCGTGGAGCGACGCAACCGACGACTTTGAACAGGCAAGGTACGAAACGGGACCATACCGCGTGTATTTATTTTAATAGAAATGCTTGTAGAAAGCGGGCCGTTTCGAAAGAATGCAGGTGATACCCGAATAGTGAATTTCCATACGAATGGGGACCGTGGCCACGTGCTACGTTCTACCTCCTCCACCCTGACTCCTCGCATATTTCAAATTCACCCCTATGCCTACGAATGTATGCACGCTCCCGTCGATTATGCCTTCTCATCTATCCGATCATTCATTTTCTATGCAAACGTTATACGTGTGCCTCGGTTCACGAATGCGTCTACTCGTTAGCGCATTAGGGAGGCCAGGCACGGGTTTGAAAATAGAAAAAGCTTGTTATCCATGGAACGCGAGCCGGCTGCGATTCTATTCCCGTCGTCGTGAGGCAATCGGTAGGACCGAGGAGGAGAGCCCGGTTCGACCTTAACGTCGATTCACGGCTCGAATTCGGGTGCCGCCGATGGGAACTCGGTCGGAGGGCGATGCGGGTGACCCGGGCGGGGGGAACACCGATATCGGGCTAACCCCGGGAGACTCGAAACAAACGTGGCGTATACGTGCATACGTATACATAGTGTACGGCCACACGCGTACACGTGCGTCGATCAGCTGGCCCGCATAAGCGTTTCCACGACCCTCTCTCCGGGCGCTGATTCCGTCCGGGGTCCCCACTCACTCTTTCCGGTTTGTCCCTCTCTCTGTCTCCGTTCACGCACGCTCCTCGCCGACGTAATACATAATTTCCACCCGAGCCTGCGTGCACCCGCGATTCACCGGCCGAAGGAGCTGTAATTTTCTCGGCGTCCAGGACCTCCTTTAGGCTAACAGCTAGGATCCAAATGAATGGATCCACGTGAATGGGTTTCCGCTGACCGACATGCGCGCGGATAAAAGTACGTTCGAAAAAACCCACGGTGACGAAGTTTCGCGGGACATCGCTGCTCGTACAGAGGCTCGGGTGACCGCGCCGCGATAAACCGTGGAAAAGGAAAAAAGAAAAAACAGTGAAAGAAGTAATGGAGGCGAGGGGGAGAGATGGACGGATACGGGTGAGAAGAGGGTGGCTGAAATTATGCGATCGATAGTTGAATGCCCTCCAGTTGACATGCGTAGCCCGTACCTGCCTCGCTCGGCTCCCTCCGAACTTTTCTCCCGTTTTCTTATCTTACTCGCGTGCATTCTTTTATCCTATCGCCCCCATCGACTTATCTCGGTTCAAATAAATTTCACCCTTTCCCTTATTTCATTTTTGTACCCCGTAAAATATCTGTTCAACGCGGTATTTTCTACGTTCTATTCTTTTAATAATATATCGACCAGTTCCGATCATTATCGAGTTATTCCCTGGCAAGAATAAATGAAGAAATTCCATGGAGGAAAAACGTGAGATGGTATGTCGACCCGATAATGAACACTTTTAGACGCGTAGCGACCTATCGAGATGTCGAAACAGGAATGCGAGTAGGCGTTATTGCTAGGGAATCGATATCTTATCGGCGGCCGCGATAACGTCGCGGGTATTCCTCGTCGAAAGCTGTTTCACTGGTAATTACGCGGCGGTTGTTTCTTCCACGGTTCAAACTTTCCATGATCGACGCGATGCCCGCCCGCTCTGTTCGCGGGTCGACCGACACGGTCGCGATACCCGCGGGAATAATAGCTACCGGTATTCACTTAAGAAACGAGGAGCCTGTCTAACGGCGTCAGTCATTACGCGAATCGTGCCACGGTTATCTCGCGAGGGAAACGCAATTTCACGACGCTCGGGATCGACGCGACGCCGATGTTAACGGTACCGACTAAGTACATGCGCGTACACGCAAACGATAACTAGACTGCGGACACTCATCCGGAATAAAGCATGTGTAGCGTCAATTTAGAAAATATGATTTTAACTCGAAGATTCACCAACATCGATATTTCATACGTACAATCTTCATATTCTTTGTATATTTTTTTCTATAAATTTGATAATGGAAATACGTCTCGTCGTCTTCATGTAATCTGTGTGGTAATCTTCAAGCAGATAGAGATAACAAAGATTTAGTGGGCGTCCAGCGATAAAGGGCGAGTGTCGAACTGTAACGCACAGCGTTTTTTGGGAAAGGAATCGATCGGCTGCGCTCGGCGTTGAGAAACACCCACGAGGGAGCCGAAAAAGGCTCGAGGTGTGGTTTGTCGTCGATCAATATGAGCAGCCGGCTCAGTAATATTCGGCATAACCGTTCGTCGTGTCGATACTACGAGTAGAATCATGAACAAGATTCTGTTATGAAACGACGAGGTTCAGTTACTCCAACGATTATCTATAACGAGCGTTGCGACAAAGGGCAATATTTTCTACGAACGCAATAATTATCTGACCGAAGATTCAAAGTGCGAGTAAGCTGAACGTCGCGTCCCAAAGATAGGCACGACGTATGTCCCGTTAGTTTCAGTACCGATACGATATCTGTCGTTTCTGTCCCATTTCTGTCCATCGAGACTAGCCGCTCCGCTAATTCCGGCCTATCATCGATCGTACGAACCGACGAACTCTATCGACGTTCTTCCTCTGGGAACATTCGTCGAAAGCCAGTTTATCTGACTTCGATGCGCGAAACGGATAGGGACGCGGCGGGGTGACCAACCCGAAACGCGTTCCAGCGCTGGGGTAGTAGATTTTCCCAGGGGGGGTAAGAGAAGGGCGCGCAAGTTGCGCAGGTCATGCCGCGCGGAGGCGAACCGAATATAGAGCGAGCTAAAAATCGCTGCGGGATCCGATAGTCAAGAAATGTTTCTTACTACCGTGGAACAAGGAACATCCTCGCGTGTGGCTCTCGCGATCTGGGGTACCCGGTTTCACACCCGGTAGCGGGGCGCGTGCGCGCGTGCCCCGGTTGGCCCGGAGCGTGGAACAGGTGCACGGCACCTGACCTACCCGGGAGACGACGAACCTTTTAAACTTTAAAGGGCTACTCTCTTTCGCGGGGATTCACAATGGGTCTGTTCAGGCGGTTCGCCGCATAATAAAACGGGATTCGATAGGATATAAGCGCCATTCAACGCGACCGGCTGCGCCCCTCTCGGCCGTACACTAGCTCCAGGAAAACGTGCACGTTTCCTGGTGCGAGCCGTAAGCTACAGGAACAGCCAGACAAGTAGTTATCCGGTTCCGTGGGTTGCGCAATCGACGCGTCAAGCTTCCCAAACAAGCTTCCGCTCGCGAGTATCGAGTTCGTACGCATCGAATTCTGACAATAAACATACATGCCTGTAAACTCATTCATAAACTACTGTTTACACGTAACGGCGATCGGGTCCTATCGGTCGGGCTATCTCGTAACGCGAGTTCCGTGTTTAGTTCGGCGAGGCGGAAAGGACGAGGCGGAAAGAAGGCACGCGGTGCGATCACGTGGCGGGACACGCGTCGACGAACTCACGGGCTCGAGCCGAAAACGGTCAGAGCCAGCGCAGAAGAGAGTGGGTTGCGTCATCGCGTCTCGAACCATACCACCCCGCCGCGCTCTCTCTCTCTCTCTCTCTCTCTCTCTCTGCGCGAAATTCGAGATTCGTCTCGTTTCGGAGCGCGAGTTCAGTTTAGTCGCTCGCGAGTGCCCGAGCGTATGGACAGTCAGCGAGCGAGCGAGCGAGCGGCAAACCGCGATAAATAATAGGTAATAGCCACCTTTGTTGAGGAACGTGCTGGTCCATGGGTAGATCTCGGCGGTGGACGGTGGCTCAGCCGGCGCAGCGCCGTACGCGCGAAACATCTTCCTCTTCCGTTACGCTGCACCGCGGTTCTCGACTCCTCCGTCTCCTCCTCCTCCTCGTTCGACGCGGTTACTCTACTCGGTTCGCGTCGTCGCTCTCCCGTTTTCTTCCGTTCCCGTCCGTGCACTCCCGAGCACGACGGTCGCGCACTTTGAACCTCACCTCGGCGAACGACTCTCGATTACCGATAGGTTCGGCTCTGCGCGTACGACGACGATGCGGGACGACTGCGCGCGGACGAACGCGGCGATCAGACCCGTGGCTGAGGAAGTTTCGAGTTTGTGCGCGTCACACATGCGGACAGGGACGACGGCACACCGACGACGGACGCGAGTTAGAGCCAGGCCGGAGGAGCACCGGGACACCGGAGCGCGCCGGGGGTACCGTTTCCCGATGAACCCTAGATAATGCCCTTCCTCTCCGCGGCTTATCGGCTGCCCGGTCAGTCAGTCAGTCACTTCGACGCACACACTGGTGTTGCGAAAGCCGATCGTCGATCAAAACACTGCTACGCACTTTTTCATCGGCTCGAACATTTATTATCTATTTNTCCGTCTCCTCCTCCTCCTCGTTCGACGCGGTTACTCTACTCGGTTCGCGTCGTCGCTCTCCCGTTTTCTTCCGTTCCCGTCCGTGCACTCCCGAGCACGACGGTCGCGCACTTTGAACCTCACCTCGGCGAACGACTCTCGATTACCGATAGGTTCGGCTCTGCGCGTACGACGACGATGCGGGACGACTGCGCGCGGACGAACGCGGCGATCAGACCCGTGGCTGAGGAAGTTTCGAGTTTGTGCGCGTCACACATGCGGACAGGGACGACGGCACACCGACGACGGACGCGAGTTAGAGCCAGGCCGGAGGAGCACCGGGACACCGGAGCGCGCCGGGGGTACCGTTTCCCGATGAACCCTAGATAATGCCCTTCCTCTCCGCGGCTTATCGGCTGCCCGGTCAGTCAGTCAGTCACTTCGACGCACACACTGATGTTGCGAAAGCCGATCGTCGATCAAAACACTGCTACGCACTTTTTCATCGACTCGAACATTTATTATCTATTTACCTCCTTATCCCCCCTCTGTCTTTTTCTATCTCTCTCTCTCTCTCTCTTGATGTCCCGTTGTCGCTATCGGTTCCCGTGTCTCATCGATCATACGCGCGGGAGCAGAACGTTTTACTTCTGTGCGAGCGAGCCGCTACTCCGGTGGAAGGCGGCGATGGGCGGCGTACCTGGATTAGCGTGGACGATAAGCGCGAGGCCAACGCGGTTAGTTGCTACGTCGAGGAATTACGCGATACCGAGCGGGACGGCGGCAGGAGGAAAACTCCCCGCGCGCTCCACTACCGCCACATACGTATCCACGTAACGATGCGTTTACCTCGTCCGACCACTGTGTCCGTCTCTCTACCCGGTTCTCCGTTTTCACGTTCGTACCACACTCGGGACAACTGACAACCGCCGGGACGAGTTTGCCGGAGGTAGAACAGCTCGCTCGGCTCGGCTAAACGCACCGCGGATGTACACACGCATGCACGTTATAGCTGCTGCTGCTGCTGGAATCGGGTGACCCCGCGAGGAACAGATCGTTCTGGTTACCGTTCACGGTCGGCCGTATCCTCCTCGAACGTTCGACTCCTCGGCTTCCGGCAATGGTACGAGACACGTTTGTTTTTTCGAGAAAGGCGTGGTTACGAGACTTACGGTCACTGTTACGGTTCCGAGTGCGATTGCGCGACGCGCGGAACGCGATTCTCATGCACACGGTACGCTGGTCTCGGAGCTCGCTGAAGGAATGGCCGCTCCGCGATGGTCCCCGGCCCCCAGGCGTGGGAGGAAGCCGGTAGAGAGGCGACTTCGGTGGGGGCTCAAACGAACCGAGACCGAGCGAAGAGAAGCGGAGAATACCGGGACCAGGCGAAGTCCATCGCGCGGTTATACAGGGTGGCGAGAAAAAAATCGACTCCCATGGGGCACCCTCGGTCACATGGCGCGTTCCCCTCTCTACGCGCAGGCTCCGCTCTTCGACCGAACTACTTTTCCAATACGAACGCACTTCCTTACTTATTTTTATTATATTTATTAAATGCTCGACTCGTTTCGAAGGACCGTGGAAACGGCGTACACGGCTATCTACGTCTTATTGCAACTCGCGTCGGTGCTCGTTGCGTGCGCGTGTTACACGGTTACAGAGCGATAGAGTCGGAGCACGCGCGCGAAAGGGATCGATGACGCCGAAACCAGTGAAACCGCTCGGGTCGAAGCGAGAAAGTAGCGTGCGAGCGAGGAGGTACGCGGCACCCCATCCACGCGCGACACGTACGCCCGCACGCGTTCACCAGAGCGCACCAATTCACGCAAACGGCCCTGCGAGACGAAACGAGAGGGACGCACGAGCGCGAGACGGGCCGACGTAATCAAACCGAGTACGAACGATACGTATCAGATACAGCTCGATGATGTACTACGAGGGGGACGGGAGGCGCGCAGAGGAAGTACCCGTGCACCAGGAACGTAATCGTCTTTACCCCGTGCCCACGCGTGCACGCACTGTGCGCTGTCCTTCGCGGAAATACTAAAATACGTCGTGGAGAAAAATCTCGCGCCTTCGAACTTTTTAAATCGACGATTTGACGGTATAAAATTAGGTACTACTGTCAGCGTAGTACCATTTGATTTTTCTTATTGATGGGCGCGATTGGTTTGAGGCACGAGCCTGAATGAAGCGTGTAGGTAGCACGTCATACGTGTATGCCCAGCTTGGTTAGTGGTTACCATGCGGTTAAGGTAGGGTCCGCGTCGAAGAGGAAGGAGTGTACCTCGAAGATGAAGAAGGACGGACAGGCGAGCGTGTGTACAGACACGGGCGAAAGAGGCGCACGTTACAAGCGTAATGGGACTAAAAATGGGAATCGCGTACGTACACGCACAATAGGTATTTTCGTATAGGTCCGCGGTGACGACCCGTTGGTACCGCGCGGACCCATGCTGGCTCAGCAGCATTGAAACGCGATGACTCAAAAACGGGCGCGTAAGCCACGTTGCCGCCTGCCTATTTCACTGTTCCACCCCTCGTTTCGGGATATCGGGAGGGTTTCTCATCACACGGATTGGTGCCACGGAATAAATTGATTGGAAATGAAAAAGCAGCTCAGCGAGTTTTTGGCAATATCCGGGGGGGTGAAAGATCGTGTCCGCCGAAAAAAGAGAAAACTATTCGAACGATTCACGGATCTGCGCAACGGGCGAGCATGCGAAGGAACTCGATAATATGCTCAAGGCTGTCTGCCGCTTATGCGCGAGCTCTGCGTACATACACGTGACATCGCGTAATACGTGTCGCATTGGTAGCGCGTCAAACTCTCGACGAAATCGAATCGAATCTGGGGAATCCACGCGCGTATCTCTCCTCGCCGATCTACCTTTCGAAAACGCAGTGTCATCGCTCGAGATAAAGTTAACGCGAGTTTCGTGTACGGCGTACCGCTCCGAACGACGTGGGAAAGCGCGCGGGGATTCGGAGTACCGAATGTGACGCAAAGAATTCGATGATAAACTGTAAACGAACGCGATTCGATTTCGCTGCGCGTCATTCGAATCGATCAAATTAGCTGACACCTGTCGTGCCCTCAAACTCGCGGCATCAGGCGCGTATTACTGCCTGTACCGCACCCTCGAATCAGGTCGTTGCGTACCGTTGCGTACCATTTTACGCTTCCGTTAATAAGTTTTAAGGTTCTATCAGGTCTTACATAAAAAATGACCAAGCATTGGGACTAACAGTTGTTGGATATTACGTAGAATTGTATTTACTTTGAGAATAAGATAGATATCACTGTAATACTTCGGAGTAAAGAAATCTGTTGAATACCGAAAAGTCGCGAGCACCGCGTAAAAGGCTGGTGCGCGAATTAAATTTGTTTGCGTACGTCACGAGGATCATGAAATGCGTTTAATGATATGCAACGGTGATAAGATACGAGAACGCGAGCGGACGCGCACCTAAGGAATGTTACGTACGTTCGTGCGAATATCTTGGCGATGCGTTTATGTGTAACAGCGGAGAGGTGCACCGGTACGAAGGATGGTTTAATCGTTGTTCAAGGTTGAACGACGCAATTATTAGCGTTCGCGCTCGTTGCGACACGCTCGGCTCGCGATTCGACCACCACCGCCGCCGCATCGATGCACGCTGCCTTTGTGACGCATACCCGTTACATAATCGAAACGAACGAACAACATTGGCGAGCCGCGCGGGATTTGCCTTTTCACGATTCAGGCCGACGACGACGACGAAATTCGCTGATCGATCGAGCTCTCCCGCTAGTGCCGTACAACCGAGTTCCAGTCCTTCGGAACGGTCCGCGTGACCGATGACCCGTTAACGGTGACCGATCGATCCGTTTGTTAATGAAAACGCGAAACGTCAGCCGAAAACGGCGGCCGTAGGAATTCGCGTGCGAAGCTATCGGCTCGTGGAAATTAGCGCGGCCGCTCTTGCGCCCGGCTCGTTTCGAAACGCAGCATCGATTTTCGGGTTTCGAAAAGAGAGAAAGCCGCGAAGGAGGAAGGGAGCGAGGCGTCGCGTTCCTTGGCCGAAACGGTTTGGCCCCTTAGCTAAAATAAGCGGAAGTAAGCAGCGCGGGCCTGACTAATTTTAGACTGCACCGGCGTGTGTGCTCATCGTTCGACCTTACAGCCATTACGCTGCCAGGCTCGCTCGTTACATATCTGCCATTTCGACTCGGAATCCCGGAGTTTCGCTTTCCGACCCTACCCTCTCTCTGTACGCATGCTGGCCTGCGCATCTTAAGCCCCATGCATAATGGATATCCCGGATCGGAGCACCGATATTTCCACTGGAAATCTCTCTCGCTGGATGGTAGCTACCGTTACGATAAACGGTCGTGAATCATCGATGGACCGCGGTGGGATTTCGCGTTTCCCTTTCGATGAAAATACTTCTGATCAAATGTCCGCTTCGCGGATGAAACGATCGGATCGCTTTATCATTCATAAATTATCGATAACATTTAAAACGGGAGCAGCGTGTCGTCTTTATCGCGTAACTGCGATCGAAGCGGAATATACGTATAATGTTATGCACGCGGGCTTATCGTAGATCGGAGCGAAGGATGAAACATAAGCGCGTGGCGTAGTAGTAAACCTACACGAATCGGCCGGACCAGCTGACTGCCAAAACAGCTGTAGCTGTACCGATACAGGCGATGATGCATCCTTCGCTCCGTTCCCTCTCCTTCCCGGCGCGGTGACTCAATGCCGCGCCTATCTGCCCGATTCCACCCTATGCAATTCCTTCTCCCCTCGTGCTCCCCGGGTCAAGATTTTTTATCTACCCCGGCGAACCCCACGCGTCTTACGCTCGAAAAAGGATTCCTATATATCATCCCCATATCGAGTGATTCGTGAAAAGTATAGACGACGAGATCGCTCGATACGCAATTTGTTGAAAAAAGAATCTCGGAGGACCAGTCCTGACTCGCTCGGGCCGCGTTATTTTTGGCCTTCTTACGCAACGAACAATGCGTCGGTCGTCGACCGAGACACCGCTAATCGTTCTTGTTACGCACGACTTTTGTCCCCCTCGACGCGCGTTCCGTGCTCCAGGTATCAGAAACTCGAGCGAGCGGCACAGTTGATTGAGAAAATACGGATTATCGTCCGGTTTGCAGAGTCACGCCGTGACCAGAGGAAATTCAATTCTAACAGCGAATCGTTCGTTGTCCCAAAGTGAAAGTTGTCGTTACCTAATTCCAATCTTCTAGAAAATATAAATAGTTTTTCCGTTTCTTTTTCCTGCTTCGGCGTCGCGCGGGCTTAATTCTAAACCCGAACGGCGCCCGTATCAATTTCTCGAGTCTGATTAAACGACGAGATTAAATTACGAATATGATTTAGATTGAAAATATTGAGGAACGAAAGCTAATGAGACGACGTCTAAAAGCTGATGGTAACTACGCGCGTCTAAGGTTTAACAGGAAAACCAGCAACCGCTCTTTGCGGTTTCACGACGAGGCTCGGTTTTAAGATCCTGCCTTTACGGGATTAGACATAAATTCGGGCAGGCCTCGGCGCACGACGCACGGTGCAGCGAGATTACGTCACCGTTTAATACCTTCAATGAAATATCGTAACGTAACGAACGCGATACTGGATACTGCGTACAGTATCCTTGAATTTATATAATAGCCATTCTTCCATTATACAAGTAACGTCGGGCTTCTTTCGTTTCCCTCCCCCAATCTAGTCGCGCGACAGAATCGGTTGCGTAAGAAATTTTGTCGTCAGCCTGCGGATGCTTGAAAACCAAGAGCTAAACCACCTTTCGTTTACCTTTCTCAAATTCTTACGCCGTTACTCTTTTTATCCTCGTTACGTGTTCGACGAATCTGGATACGATTAAAAACGCGTCGAGCGTGAAATGATCCGAGAGATCGGTCAGGCCACGAGAGGAGAGTTTCAGGATTCGGTAAAAAATATTTAATCGGCCAGCCCGGTTTAGTAGTCGTTCACGGTTCGATAAGTGAGAATTTCCTATGAATATTCGACGGAAACTGGTCCGATCTCTCCGCGAGAAAAAGTCCGTCGCTCTAGTAGGTTAACGTTTCCATAGCGACTGCCGCTTCTACCCCTGCGCGTCGGCTCTCCCTCGTATTTTTTGGCCAGTTTCGGAAGAGCGGCCAAATGGAACCGTGGGTTTCACGGCAGCCGAACGGAACCGAGTTTCCTTCGATCGTTCTCTCTCTCTCTCTCTTTCTTCCTACCACGTAGCCGACGTCGAAATGGAAATTCGGCGGAACGATGTAAGATTGAAAACGTGACCTTGATAAGTTTCAAGAGCAAGGCCGAGAAAAGGGTTTGTTCGATGTCCCGGAGCGAGTCGCATCGTCAAGCGTGTGTCGCGCTCCGCTCGCCCGTCCGACCAAGCGCTTTCATCCACTCTCGCTCTTTCACCCTTTTACCCTTTTTATTCTTTCACGTAAGCCTTTTGTCCCCCAGGATATTTGCGGAGCTTTGTTTCGTCGACGGCCGTGTATAGCGGCTAAAATATACGTCGCTAATGGCGCGGGACTGAGGATACAAAAGGGTTGCTTGCCATCGCTGCGAACCTGCTGGACGCCGCGCGCCGGCAAATGTTTATTTATAATTTCACCGTGGTTAAGAGAATAACGAATCGGCGGATGCTGAACGCCGCCGGACTCCAGACGAAATAAACTCTCATCTCGATTCGAGAATAATAATTATTCCGATTCTCGTTCCGTGACGCGGCGAACGAATTCTATTCTTCTCTCGCTTGCCAGAGGATCCTCCGTTCCGACTCTTGCTGTAAGCGCGGCGTGCCACGTTGCAGGTCACTGCAATGCGGCTGATGGTGGCAGTTGGTCAATAGGCAACCGGCCAATTTCAATCGAATTTAAATAAGCCCTTGTGCCATTTTGCACGGTCACCTCCGAACCGTTCCAAAGGAGCATTCCCTCTCGCCGCATCGCGCAACCTTTTCGCGCCCGACCTGACGAGATCCAAAATCGATTAATCGATCTCACCTCGAAACGGGCGATCGGTTTTCGGGTAATTTCAATTTAATTATAAACGCCGGGCGATAAATAGATTTGGAGATTTCAGAGCGGAACGCGTTTGCGCGATGCGACGTGCTCGTCGTTCCTTGTAGAGGCCACCTGGAGATGGCGGTATACATCTTTTCTGGTTTCTGGTGCACCGAAGAAGTCGTCGTTACTCGCTCGTTACCAGCCAAGTACCAATTCACTGTGGCTGTCCTACCGAGTATCCTATACTACTTAATAGCCAGGATTTTACCTCTTTTCACTATTCGATCTCTCGATCGTTACGTTGTCACGATGCTATATTTAGATCGATCACATGTTATCGCCTCGCACATTTATTGTTTGCACGGTTCCTCCTTATCGGGCGTTAGCTTCATTTTTTGGATTATTATCTCCGATTCACGCCCGACTTTATCGCGGTCTACCGCGTGTACGACAGCGCCTGTTACTTGGCTACGCTCTTCGTAGAGGATGAACATACACCGCGTAACTCCGCTCGAAAGTGTATATCTAATCTCGGTGGAACGAGATGCCCGCCTCGAAGGAATCTCGGTCAACCGGCGGTGTACACAAGTTAGGATACGCAGCATCTCCGGAAAAGAGCAACGCGCGTGCACGTGCCGCTTTTCTTTCGGCGCCCCGTTCACACGCGGTACCTTTTTATTCATTCACCTTTTTTAATTATACACGCGCATTACGATTGTACCCGGGGCCTAGGGTCGAAGGTAGGTAAGGGGGAGAGCGAGCGCGATCCAATGAAACCCTAGATGGTTGGAGTGCGGCGTTAAAACCACCCTCAGCGAATCCCGTCGGCGTTACTAACCGATTACGAGGCACACGTATTAGCCCCCTCCTCGATCCTACGTACGTGTAGGTCGTAAAATGCAATCGTCGTTCAAGGACGCGAAGTTGGCCGGTTGCCGTGAAACATCTAGACGATCCTATCAATCGGGAACGTTCGCAAACACCGCTGGTATCTCCCGTATCGAGCTCCGTCCGTGGAAAATAATACAGCTACTTGCCCGGCTGACAGGCTCGCGGGGAACAAAGGCGAGGCACGAGGATCCGAAAGATAGACGCGATATACCTGGCCACCTTCGCGGCTCTGTCTCGAAGTTGCTACTCGGATTTTCCGAGACTTGACCTACTAGTGCAGTTTAAAGTGGCATGCTGACACTTTCAAAGATGGCGTCGTAACGAACACGCCCACTCAGCGGAGCCTTACAATGCCTCAAGAGAGGTTTTTGTTCTAGAATAAAGACTCGTCCGCGTTCTATGCAACGTTTCCTATCCCGTTCTACCCTCGACTCCATTAATCAGTTTTTTACCCATCCTACCCCTGGCGGAGAAAGCGTTACTTCTTCCTCGATCGTGTCACCTCGCCGCGTTCTAATCAGTTGCGTAAACGATATCCAGGTTCAGATAAAAGGTGGAATATCAATTTCTACTCGGTGGTTTAAGCCACTCTATCCGCGCAGCGGTCGTCGGGTGCCGTTGTACGGTTTCGATGTGTGAACAAGAACGAAGAAGAGGAGGCCTCCTCCTCGCGGTGCTACCCTTGCCCTTGACAGCAGGCGCGAGACCGCTTGTCTGAGGGTTCCCGAAGCTTGCAGACAGGGTGGATAGATCCCTGACTACGCGAGCAAGGGAACCAAACGGAGAGGGACGATGCGCCGTGCACGGTCTTCTTCTTCTTACTTGGTCTAGCCGGACGCGTGGATGCGTCCGTGTCCGATTCGTAGGGTGAGACGGAGCGGGATAGCGCGCGTAAAGCGCGTAGAGGTGTAGAGAGAGTCTCGTCGAGTGGAGGGTTGCCGAGACAGGCTCGGTGTACGTTAAGTGGTCGACTGGGTGGCTGTTTCGTCGGTCGGGTAGTTGGCTTACTAGACACTTGACGCGTCCAAACCCCATCCGCGATCGTTACCTATCGTGAACCCCCTTTCTCTTATCCCGAAGCTAGATACCATGACCCTAACCCTAACGTTATCTATCTCTCCTATCCCACGTATTGTTACTCCGCAATTTTAACCAACATATGTTCGATCGAACAACATTTGAGATCTCGACTTAACGGTACGCGGTGAATATGTTTTTGATCGTTGGCTTGATCTTACCTTTCACGTGATCCTGTGTATCGACCGTGCCGGCTCGCATGAAGTCGTTTAAATAATGCTCCAACGTCCGCATATTGTCCAACGGCGAGTTCCCGTTAGCCGTCATACGATCCTGTAACAGACAAATTGCCGGAGTCGGAAAAAGTAAGCAATTTACGTTTACCGCGGTCAGCAACGTGAAACGACGGGGCGAATGGAACGGGTGCCAAAAATTGAAATAAAAGGAAACGGTAGGAGAGCGGGTAAAGAAATTACACGTAAGCGACGAGCGGTTTCCCCGTCACGTGAAATGGAAGGAAATTATCGATCGTCTGACCACGCGCTGCCTCATACTACTTGAATGCATTTCGCGGTAGATATACATGTAGTAATAAGCGTGCACACCGTATTTCGGGCTGTTAGCGTGTCATTTGGTGACTCGAGGTCACGTTTCCATTGATCGCTCACGAAAGTAAGAAAGTTTAGCAAGCCCCAACCCGTTGCCTAATGAATAGAACTTCTGTACGAGGATCTACCTACCGACCGGGAAGGACAAGGGTGTTCTAAATGTGAGAACCTTGGCAATGAACGTGCCACGAATATTTCTGAGTGTACTAACTACTCGTGCTAAAAAAAAATTTCAAGAGGTATCGTTTCATGCGAGGAAAGAAACTCGTGGACCAATCGGTTTTTATTTCAGCCAATTAGCCGTAGAAGAGGACTTGATTCTCCTCCCTATCCCTCGGCTCATTCATCCACGACCTAATTCACTGCACCATCGTATTAACGTCGAACGTTATACTTAAGCTAAGAAAATCGTAGATAGTTTAGAGACGAGAGAAAATGGTGAAGAACGCAGGCTCGACGTCGGATAATGTATCCTCCTACCCCTGTGCCACCTGAAAAGGTAGCTCCACCTTCCTTGCAGCTGCGTCTTCTTCGCGCTACCTGCAACCCTTCGCCCACCCTTGGAAACACGAACACCCTAACGCCTCCCGTGTACCAACCCATTTCCCCTATTCTGGTGTTACAGCCCGCCCGTCCGTACATGCACACATTCGCGCGCGAACGTGACCGACGCACGCGCACACATCCCTTTTTCTCTCCCTCTCGGCGTGTCCGCTTCCGTCTAGCTGAAGGCACGCGAGAAAATCAATATAGGGAAACCAGGAAGCGACGGCAGGGCGTCGACAGCAACCTCTGTGCAGGCTCCATCGCGGTATCACCCTTACTCCGCTTCGCTCTTCCTCTCCTTATCCGTTTATCAACCGTTCCCTATCCCATCCCTGTCTTCGGTCTGAACGAGTTTCCTCGCGATTTAAATTTCACTTAAACGATATCCGAGGAGAAAAGAGCCGGAAGAACCAAATGAACTATTGGCAGCGTGTAGCCCGGGGGCAATGGCGTTCCACATCTCGCGACGTATCGATGAACGATTGTTCGGATCCAGTTCTAACAGTACCGCCCAAGTTGGTTGACCAAGTTTCGCTGAATTTCCAATTACCGACCGAGGCTCGCTACTTGAAAACGCGAGACGCGGGTAAATTTTCGTCGAGACGGGTGGCAGACTCCCGAGGAAAGATTAGTCGCATCGGGGCGAGGGGTGGCGAGAATTTCGGAGCAGCCAGGAGGAAAGAGAAAAGAAAGATTACGCAAAGGACGGAGGGGGGTAGCTCGCACAAAGGGAAAGGAGCGTAAAAGGGATTGTTAGCGGGTGTATATACGCGTGCACATATTCAGACTTGTATCCATCTTCGGGTCCTCCATTTCCGCGCATCCCACCGGTCTAGACGCGCGCTACCGGCCGTTGTTCTACGCGCGTTTTTGTACTCCGCCAGCAGCCTCTTTTTCTTTCGCTCAACGAGCCAGACACGCACAATCCGTCGTGCACCGACGCCTTCTTCTCGCCTCTAAAACGCGTCCTTGTTCCCCGAGAACGCGCGGCAACCCCGAATAAGTACGTACGTTCCAGCTGGGCGAACCGAAAACGCGTCGCGAGACGCCGCGTTCCTCGCGCGAGGAGCAATTATTAA
>SHCU01000205.1:187585-205503 GCA_004307685.1 Ceratina australensis | reverse complement strand
AAGAAAATACAAAATAAGTAGTGTTAAAAAATGTATTTACTTCCGTATCCCTGATTGCATTTATTAAAGAAATTTTAATTGCATGGAAACTCCCTGTGGACCTCCTGTCGAGGCCTGGGGCTGTAACCCTTAAATCCAACCCCTAGTTAATTGCTGAAATGTATCGTAATGAAAAAATGCAATTACCCATAAGAGCTTATCTTAAGTCACGAAATATTGAAATATTAATTACTCTCTTCAGAAGGGACGAACCTACCTGAAATTTCGATTACAACTCTTTTATATAATAATCTAGCACTTTGTAAATGTTCATCTCATTCCCCGTTAATCGCCGAATGGATAGAACTACTTTAAACGCCGATCGTCCCGCTTTTGGAAAACGCTGAATGTATTTTTGATGATGCGGCTAGAATTACGGACAGAGGGGATTGGAGCCTGTTCGTCAGAAAGTACATAATTGAAATGTAGAGCGTAGAGGGGTGGATGATACGCGCGCGATAAAAGTAAAGTAATTAACAGGGATGAGTAGCTCCTGGCGCGGGCGGGAACGGTGTGGCGTGGCTGCGCGGTGTACGGATCGCGATCGCGGGATGGCATGCGAGGCGACAAAAGACGCAGAAACGCAATTAGGTTGATTCAACTTTAATTAATGTAATGGCGGATGTGAAATCGGGATTGGGTGCCTTAATGAGGTAAGCACGGCTCGGAACTCGTGCAACACGCAACAACGTTCCGGCGACGCGCGACGCGTTGTACATTTTGTCGCGTGACGAACGTACAACGTCCGTTGATAAACCGAACGAGCGTAGGTCGCAGACACCAAACTTACTTTGCATGCGGCCAATAACAGTTTTTGTCCATTAACGTGATTAAACGTCCGGCTGGATTACCGCACTATCTTTTCCAAACAGAGTGCGCGGGTAATCACGTGCCTCGCTATTGTGCCTTTCGGACCGTTATATAAAATATCATGTATTATTCGCCGAAGTAACACGTGTGGTTCGCGTCGCGTGAGCCTTTACTTAGAAAACAATTTACAATAAATTATTAGATATAGATACCAGTAAGTAATCAATTATTTTACATTCGAAGCGTTGAAAATATAATTGATTACATATAGAATTTCAGAAATATTTCTAGGGTATTAAACGTTTTATTAATCTTATAAATGTGTATAATCGTTAATACATGTAAAAAAAATGCTAAAATCTTCCAACGTTCTTCGTAATCAGTGATAAATTATCGAGAATTATCTGGCATTAATCGATTCATAATTTCTATATTTTCTAATGCTTTTTTTCAGATTTATGGTAGCTGTCATTAAAAGTATGCTTCCGTTTCCAGCAAACCGCGATCGTTGTTTTTAAATACAGAAAGCGATTGTAAAGAAGTGCACGCAACAAAAGTGTTTCTGAGCACAATGGAAAATAATAGAATGCATTACAGTCGGACTTTAATTACGGGAGGTACCATTTATTTAATTGTAAGCGGTCAATTGTACGTACCATCGATTTCCCGGCATTCTCTATTCTGAAAGCGAATTTCCGTCGGTACGCATGTATACCACGTATTCATCGATACGAATTGCTCAGGTAACTGTGCTCGAAATTAACAATAATTCGTTTTAGCATCTGCATTCCGAAGTGTTCTTACTGTCAGATTTCAAAAATCGATACGTCACAGCGAGCTTGTTCTCTTCGATCATTTTTAAACCGCTAGGCATCTTATTTTGTAAAATTTTGTAATCCCGTGTCAAAGGGTATGAAATTTTTATGGATCGGCGTTTCTAATTACGTTTAAAATGGGATTCAGAATTTCATATTTAGTAAAACTGTACGGTACGGTATGGCTCGAGGGCCCAGAGGTATACAGAGAATATTACTAACATCCACAATTTAACACCTCGCTCGCAGCAATATCTTAAGCAAGAACAGGATGAGGCAGCCGATAGCTGAACCAAGTTCCCTCTCAATAGCCGGGTATAGTTACCTGCAGTATAATCAATATTTACACTATCAAATGCCTTTATCTCGGTACCAATACACGTTCGACGCGTATCTTTGTATCGCAAGAACACGACATCGGGACTTGCTATCAAGATCCGCGAAGCGAAATCCTATGGCCGAAAGTCAATATAACTCCATAACTAACGTAATGGACAAAGACAATAGTCCCGGACAAATTTACTTATTGAAATTTCCGCATTATGCTCCCAAACTCGAATCCGTTGTTCAGATCGTTGTCTCAGTTGCATTGTCCACGTTAATTTGGGAAATTTTAAATAAAATACTCATCTTAGGTGAATTACTTAACTGTAACAACCAACGATACATTTTATCAGAATAGATATACTTAACCCTTTGCACTCGGGGGGTGACTCACGATCTTCACTTTAATTTTTAAGAAATTCATTCTATATAATTATATTAATTTAAGAAATCGAAAGAATATTAGAAAGAATAATTTTACGTTATATCATTTAATATAATACTTAGTCTTTAAGATATAAAGATAAAAATATAAAAGTAAGAAATTCACCAAATAATTTTTAATACATTCTAACAGTACTTTCGACTTAAAATTGTTTTTCCTATTCATTTTCCTTGTGTGCAGATACAATCAGTTTTAACAAAATAGTAGACGGTAAAGCAAGCAGAGGTAGTTGATCGAGCGCGAGCATCTTGATAAAAGTGGCCAACGCTATACGTAAAAGGGAGTATGAATCAAGTTTACCGGTTCGATAAGCTGTGTATGCGCGAGCCGTTTGAACGGGTCTTAACGGGACAGCGTAGAAATTTCATTTCCCGGATAGATCTCTGGAGACAAATCGATTGTTCCGGGATCGTAGACCGGGTCAGAACGCCATGCGACTGGGGAGATTCACTTTGACGCGTCGAACGATCTTCCGCTTTCTAGTCACCAATCCTTGTAGCAAACGTTCGAAAATAATATTTACGTTGACAGTAAACTTCTATCCAACAGGAACTTCGTATAAAGCATTTTACTGATTATATCAAATGGTTAATTTGTAGATTCCTCTGTCTCAATGTTAACAACTGAATTTTTGTTTCACAAATTCCCCTCATGGGATATTCTTAGTAGACGTTTCACCTATTCTATATAGTGTCGATCCTACTCGACTATCCAGTTTCTCAATCTCATTCACTCGCACAATACAGAATTACAATAAATGAACCATTTATCTAAAAAATGGCCTACGCCCATTTATACTTAAATTAAGATATTTAGCTTTTTAATAAAATTAATATTAGACGTATCGATGTGTCACTCTGCTTAAGCGTTTCCAACAGAATTAAATTCACAGTCAAAATATTTAACTTACTTTCTACGAAGAATGGACTTAGGCCATTTCCAAAATAAACACGTCGCGTAACCTTTATAAAAAATATCCATAACCCTTTAGCTAGTCAAGCCTCGTCCCAGAGTTCCAACGTTTCTTATCTGTCACTTCTTAAGAAGAGTCGACAAAAATGCAGGTGGTTACGTCGCGTGTTACTGCAATTCTATCGCAGCGAAATTCGTTCAACAGTTTCGTTTCCCTGGCTCCCGCCTAGAACGTAGGAAGGCACGGTAGTCGTCGTCGTCGTCGTCGGGAATCTCCCATGAGTATCCTTTCCGCTCGAATGCCGAGCAATGCCGGCACCCCTTTCCACGGTGGATGTCTGTGGTTTGTTAGAAGGACGTAACAAATAAGGTAATCTTCCACACATATAGCCAGGTTTGTTGAGGCCGGGTGCCGCGCTGACTCTAAAACAGCAACGCTCGGAGAAAATTCTTTCTCCCTTCTTTACCAGCCAGCCATTTCCCGTTCTCGTCTTCCCGTGGAAACATCGACGAACCGACTTGGGATCTCGTCGGGGAAGCGAGCGGCTCTCGAGGCGATGTTTATGCCTGTGTACGTGCACCGTCACATATCAAACGATCATATGGGCGACGCGAGCACGCGAAGAGAGGTTAGCGTTCCGGGTGAAACGTAGACGCGAACGTTTGGTACCGGGGCGCGGAGAGAATCGTCGGGTTCACGCATGCAAGAGAGAGCCCCCCCAACGTGGCCGGAAAACTGGAAACACGGACCCTATATTCTCTGCATTTCTTCATTACGGGATCATACGTGCGCGCGCGCTGCACGTCGTTAAGCGGCTCGAAGAATTTCGCAGCCGGAGTGACGCGCGCGGCTGCGGTTCAACGGTCAAAGCTTGACGGCGCGGCCGTTTCTCGTTCCCTGTTTCACTCCGAGCGATACGATTCCGCCCGTCGGATTTTTCCAACCGTTATGCGTGCGGTTATGCGCATACGGCTGGATATAAACGGGCCGGAATCGCGTCGCACAATTACCGCCCTGCACGGGGACTACAAGTCTCTTTTTCATGAATCTTTAAATCCTTTGCTTGCTGCATACCTATAAATACGCCTCTTTATTCGAGTACAGTTTTACTTCTATATACTATTGGTTTATACGGACGACAGTAGTTTGAGACATAAAGATAATAATATAAAAATCTTATAGACTGACCATGTGTGAAATTCATGAATTTTTATTATCATTTTTAGTTAGTAGAAATTCACTGAATATATGTGAAAGAATTCCTCGAATGCAAAGAGTTAATTCACTTAACTAGCAGGCACGACTTAGGGCAACATTGAAATCACATGGGAGTCACACCTTCCCTGGTACTTCATCTCTAATAGAAAAAAAGTCTCCTCAATTGCTTGACGCTGTAGTATCGAATTAGGTAACAAAACGAGACGTTCTGTCCTCGTTCGTTAACACTAGATTGCCCAAGGAGGTCATTTTGACTGCCTTTTAATTTCAATTAGAAAAAGAATTATGTTTATAATCATACAATTTCTTAGACATTTTTTTTTATTCTTGATATTTACTAATAACCCGTTTTATAACGGTAAGTAATATAAGAAAATATGAAAAATTAATTTTAAATAAATTTCTTTACACATTAGTTATTCTTTCACAATGAAGTAATTTTGACTGCTTTTGGGCAATACAGGTACATACTAAGTTCCAGTCTTTCTAGCGTTAAACGAGGTGTCATAGATTCTCATCGGAACGGTGACGGTTTCGAATGATCGTTAGAAATCCGTGGTCTCGCCGCTACGTGTGAATTTGCTCGATAAAGTGCGAAGCTACTTTATAGGCGGGGATGTCCCCGGGCTTTGGTTACGGCTCTCCCTCGGCCTAACGTGCCTGTACGTGTGCCGGGTGTTAAACGAGGGTCCCGGTTATCATCCTTCAGCGGGGGAAAACCGGTGAGCAATTATACGGTTCCACGGATTTACGCACGAAACTACCGCGGGCTGCTGCTGCTGCCGCCGTTCCCTCGAATATTGTATCCCTGAGGGACGCTGCGACCCGGAAACGCGTCCGGACAGGGACGATCAAGGAGAAAAAGCTGCGGACGTTAAACGCGACGCGTGAAAGTTCGGAGCAACCGTCGAAGTGCTACCGGCTCGTGGCTGACCTAGAAAATATATACCCGCCGACTCGGTTGATCGACCGCCGACGTACGCGCACATTTCTCAGTTTCATCCCCGAGGCTCTATCTCCTCTTTTTTTTAAACGTCTTCACGGTGAGAAACATTTGAAAACCACGCGCTGACTATGGGTCGTAAATCATATTACGGCGAGGCGGGAATAGTGGAAAGCGGGGCTCCGTGATAAGTCGGAATAAACAAGGAAACGCGAAAGCCAGAAGAAAGCGACGGATGCGCGCGCGAGAACGAAGTGGATGATGCATCAATGGATATCAAAAATAGCTTTGCGCGGAGTCAAGTGGCCGCGAAACTACAACTGGATCGAGGCAATCTCGGAGATCGATCACAGTTTTTATTTTCGCTGGGAAACTTTTTACCGTGGCCCATTTCAATCACAGCCGACCTCGAACCGGCTTCCATCGAATTACCAGCATGTAAGACATCGTCGCATTAAGCGTATTAAGTAACGCGTTCTGTTATTTAGAAAGAAAATGCATTACGCGTTTTTAGATATTCTTTGCGCGTTATTGATGAGAATCATGACGGGAATTTCCGGACTTTCACTCGATTAAGATTGTTGACACTACGCTGACGATGAATTATCGTTGCATCGTCACTTGATGGTCAATTTATCATTATACGTGCAACTCAATTTAATCGAAATAATGCTCGAGCACTTTTTTTAAATACAGAGGAACCGTGCCAAAACGTCGTTGTAATTAATCGAATAAATGATTAACGGCACGCGTGGCTGTAAAATAATACAATAGAGAATATGAGAACAATGCGTTCTGAGCAACGAAATATTCTAAGCGCCGTTCCAGTTGAACTGAGTTTTATTTGAAATTAGTTAAACGTCTCTTAGTCAAACGAGGAAGAAAGGATGATGGAAAGAAATTATTTAGCAGCTCGCGTAGCTTTCTACGCCGACGACTTTCATAATTTCATCCACATCTCCTTGCGCTGGTAATTAAATTTAGGAAGACGCAAAATCACCGCCTTCACTGACGTCAATTTCTCCCTGGCTCGTGCAATCGATTATGCTACGATAGTTAAATTACTGTTTCCTTTGGCCCGGCGGTTTTGTCTGATGTTATATGAACGTTTATGAGATCTTTAATAAAGTTACGTAAGTACAATCAAGATAAAAATACAACGTCCTCAAATCATTGATAAACGTGCGAATCGAATCGTTCATTTTGAAAATGGCCAATGTCTATTTACGATTAAATTGAGATATTTAAGAGTTTATATTAACATATATAATAATAAGTACAAATGGCCTATAGGAATCTCTTGCTAACGTGTATGTTACTGATTAAATTAAACTTAATTATCATAAAATTCCTATTGCTTTAAAAATTGTCGAAAGAAAAAGATTAGTAACGATATGAGTACATTAATTTGTATGTAAGGAATTCACCAAATACTTCTAGAACAATTCCTCGAGTGTAAAGGGTTAAAATAGCTAGGTTAATTTTTTGGGAATTTTTTAGGCCACTTTCCAAATGAATAGCTTGAATATACTGAAGGTATATATTCCAATCTAGAACTTGTGAATAAGAAAAAACGCGAGAAGGATTCTACACTTTCGAAATTGCTTATACAATTTATAACCCAACCGATGCGGCAATAAGTAACAACGTCCTCTCCTCTGTTAACGGAATGAAAACATATTGTCGGGCGCATCGGCTCCCGCGTTAATCGATGTATCCACGGGAGACCGGGCCGTTTCTTTTCTCAACGACAGGGGTAAAGGGGGGCTAGAAGAAACTGTCCGTCGTCCGGATTATCCCCGAAAATAATTAGCGCGGTCGATCATTGTGTCCACTTATCGGGTGAGAAACAGGTAAACCTATAAAAATACCATTATCCCGTTGGGGCAAGTGGGACGGTTCGCACAGAGCTAAGGTCGCGCGGGGACGAGGGGTGGGAGCAGAGAATAAAGAACAGGTAGAGCGAGGGCAACGAGGTAGATACTCGTTAATGAATTTCGAACCTGGAACCGCTCTGTTCCTTATATCCTGGAGACTCTCATTACGTGAGAAGGTTTAAGAGTCCCCGGCACTCGTAATTCACCGGAATTCTGTGAAACGGGACGGTTGCTAAAACTGAAACATACTCAGGGACGCGACGTCGTCGCCTCGTCCCGTTGTCGGTACGCTCGTCGTTGTCTTGCTCGAACGTCTCCTTGGACACGATGATAATCCATTAATCATGTGCCCGGAACGAGACGCGGATATTTTAACTTCCGTTAAATTCAGTTTCCACGACTTCTACGTGACGCTTCTACTACGTTAACAATTCTCTGTACGTTCGAGTCCCAGATCTACTGTTACATTTTAAATGTTACAAATTCTGGTTCTTACCTATCTAAAAAGTATTTGGAAATCTGGCTAATTTATTTATAATTTGTTTGTCTTTATTATAATTATGTCTGCTTAATCCCAACAATTTGTTTATGATTTTATTTGAATATTTATGTAAATGTACAAGTTTGATAAAACGGCAGTTTTACAAATTTAATAAGCGAGCCGTGCTTTCTCGAGTCGTAAGAAAAATTCTGAAGGATAGAGGTTGACGCTCTGGAGAGCGTAAAAATGTCAGGGGATGATAACGCAAATGGAATTGGCAAGTGACTAGCAAAAAATTTACAACCTAAAAAGCTTCAATCTATGCGTCTCTCAGAAGTGCATAACAGGAAAACAAACCTGTACTTTGTCATCCACCCGGGGGAGCTATTTTCTCGTCACACAATAAACAGAATCTCAGGATTTTTCTTGCCACAAAAGGAGAAAGGAATAGTGAATAAGATAAGAACTTTTTCAAACCTCTCCTACGATTTAATATTTACCTCGATAAAAAATCTCTACGTTAATAGAGATAAACAGACAATTTAATAGAGGTATTTATCAGAAAATTTGTTCCCGGTGAACAATAAAAAAATTCCAAGCTACTTTTAATATGCAACATTTCGCATACGTCACTTACATTATTGATAAGAATTTTCAGGAAGAGTAAATGCAGCTTCCTAATAAATACGTACACGGTCCAATTATTATCGGCGTATAATTAAAAATTTCTTCTACGCGGATCTGGGCAACAATGAAACAGATACTTCCATCCATTCGCTGAAATAAACGGAACACTTTCGGTTGAATTAATTGCTCGCGCACACGCGCACGGTTGCGTATACATAGACGCCGCGCAAAGACGCGTTTCTTTGTTCACGTGAGAGCCAACGGAAATCCAAATTAGAAACGAAACGAGGTATTGCCAGGGGGGAACGAGGCAAGTAATTACTACAGTGTTCCATTGTGTTCGGGCTCATCGTTCGCTCGGGATTGCTCGATTACACGTGGCTTCGTTATCGCTCGTATCTCCGTCTCATCGATACAAAACTTCGTCACCGTAACCGACGCGTTAAAACGTTGTTACGTGTTACGCAATTAATACGTACAATGATTTCACAGGTGCATACGCGACTACCTCTTTAACGCGTCGTCACGTCGAATTCCTCAAAGGGATAAATCGCGTTTAACGACGGCAGCTTCCAGGAACTAATTGATAGAAATTATTATGATTGCTAAATAAATAAATTTCGTTGATTCAGGCTTCACGTTAAGTATCAATATCTATTGATATTTATAATTTCAATTGTTTTTTTTCTTATTTCAACAAGAGCATTTTATTAATCGACCGGATTTTGTGAATTAATAATTTTTTGATTATTTTATAAGGAAACACATCCGCGAAGACTCGCGCAATATCCGTCGGTAAATCGAGGGAAGTTCAAATATAGTTTCTACCCCCTCAATGAGCAAACAAAGCGTTTATTTATTTAAGAGGCAAACGAATACCGTACAAAACACATGCGTTCTAAATTATGTTCCTTCTTTCATTTTTATCTCGTTTCCGTGCTATTTAATTAAGAACAATATCCCGGGGATAAAGCCGAGTCTGATTAAGAATATCTCATTAAAAATTTACAACTACGTAAGCAAAGAATCCCCAGCGCAATAATTGTCGAAAACTTGTTACGTACTCGATATCCTGGTAATAACTTTTCACAGGATTTTCAAACAGACGGGAATAACACTTCAGACAGTCACTAATTAAACGTCACCGAGAACGAGTGCCCATGAAACAAATTAAACGATAATCTTTCGCCGAGAGGACTGAACCCGCGCTGCCTGTAAATTATCGCTAATTCCATTATTGCTTTTAATTTGTCGTATTCGCTTCAGCTGTCTCCGCTCGCGTATCTATATACACACGTGCACGCGGAACGTACGTACTCCACGTAGCTTATTAATTAACTTTTCAGTGCTAATATTGAAATTGCATTGATTACCAAATAATCATTTAACGTGTCTTCGCGATACGCGATACCGTCGTTCCGTTGGTCGTTTGACATCACTTGAACGTAACGTTAAAACCAACACGTCGTCACTGTGTCCTTGCGTTATTAATTAAATCATTTACGAAGTAGCCACCAAGTTTGCTTGCGGAAAAACTCGCTAAACAATATGTGATATAATTAAAAAGTAGCACGACCCACAAAAGAATTACAATTATTATAATTTATCTCTGTCTAATTCGCGAGGTAAACATTTTTAAAAAATAATTCCACGAGCAGTTTCGACGGTTAAGTCATTCCGGAGTGAAAATTACCACCACCACCGGGTTACGGTACCCGACGACGCGACATTTAAAACAGCAGAGGTCTAGGAGGGTTCGTACTGCCGCTGCCCGACAACGTGGCAATTCGCTGTGCGCCGTTCGCATAAAATTTCAAAATTAACGCGCTGACTGGTACCGCTGCAGCCATGGGATTTCGCGCGAATTTTCGTTAAACCGTTGTACTGATCCCGCAGATACATTCGACTTTCCAAGAACATTCTTGTAATTAAACAGGAAATCGATGCCTTCGCTGCAAACAGGAAATTTCAAAATGCGCTACGTTTAATTGTAAGCATGTTATCCTTTTAAAAAGTAGTAAAACTCTGTGTTAGAATATTAGGAGCGTCATTAGGTATGAAAAATTCTCTGCAAATTAGAGAGACCCATCAAACAATTTTATAAACCCTACTTCTATGGAAATATTATATTGAACCTACAATTTTAGTCTAAAGCTTCGAACTTTTACTACAGAACTTACGATACATACGGCCTCAATATCAAGTTCCATCGCTTAGTGACACATGGTCTCTGTTCAGAAAATATTTTCATTCTGTACAAACACACGATAATTAGTAACGAGCGATACCAGTTGCTGACGCATGAAATTTTCATAATTACTGCAATATTTATTTCCGTCGACGCGCTCGGAGATCGGTGAATGCAGTTTGCTGGAAATCACGAGCCAACTGTATTTGATAATTGAATGAAACGCCAACCGGGATCTCAGCGGTGTTCGAGCCCGCCATCAGTTCGGCATACAGATCTACTTCCGGATCCGATCGGCCGGCGATGGTAAATTCGTCATTTAGCAAGTTCCCGACCGATGAATATGTATCCCATCGTATGACGTATAACGGGGTTATAGTATGCGCGCTTATACGTACACGTGTACACGCGGCTCATTCTCCCTTATTATCGCCGTCGTTCCGTTTCTATCGTGGCCCCTTTGCCGAATCTCCCGCTAACCCGACACACCAGCTAGCTACTCTATAGGTCTCAATTTATGCAATTATTTGCGAGGTGGAAGCTTTTGCGCGTACGCCAGCCTTCCTTGAAATCGATAAACTTCCTATTTATCTTGCTTGCAAATTATACCGAAGCCGCTGCATTCGACAAGCCCGTTATCTCGTCTGGTTTTCTTGTCCCGCTCGCGAGAGGAGAAGCTACATTTAAAAAAAGTAAAGAGTTAAAGAGTTTAAAAGTTAAAGACTACCGATCCTATGAAAAATAACCCGTTTCGAGAATAGCTGTTTCGGAAGTTCGAGTCCGAGGAACAAGTATAGTTGATTTTTAAAATAGCAGAAGAACTCGTGCTACTTTCCGCGATCATTTTCCCGAGTAGGAAAACGGATAATCATTCTAGTGCGCCGTGTCACAAAGCGAACAAATTGAAATAACCCCGTCCCCGTGGCACGTCCCCGAAGGAATACACAACCGGACCCCTGTAATTCGAGTTAACGACCGTTTCTTATTATTTATACGACGGGAGCGACGCTCGCTCGGAAAAGAGAGAAAGAAGAAGAAAAAAAAAGAACTGCAATTTCAACGTCAATTTCCGTCGCATCGAGCGAAACTAGACCACGGCACGGGGCGGTTGGCTCTCGAAAGACCTCGTGGCCTCGGAAACTCGTGCTACAACAAATTGCCTCGTCTAACATAACAAACAGGTCGCGGAACCAACGTGTCGGCCGTGTAATGCTCCCGGGGGTTGCTCCGCTGGCAGCCAGAAAAAATTATCGCGCTTCAACCGGCCAACCCCCTTCGACTGTGGCGTACATCATAGCGTGGCCCGCTTTGCCCCGTCGCATCGGCTCGGTCTACCTGTAGTGCAAACGGTCTCAGTAATTCTACCCCTTTTATCACGCTGCAACAAACGCGTTTGAATTGATGGCCTTTACCTTTCTGCGTACACCTCGCTCGTGTAATACTACTTTTACTACAGGTTTTCTGTTATACAGAGCGGTCCGGTAATCGTAGTACAACTAGGGAGTGATTCCAAAGGAGAAAATTATTTCGGTGTAAGATTTTTTTACATGGAGAGAAGATTATATTTTGTTTTTGTAAAAATTGACTTTGACACTTTTAATAACAGCGATGATATAATCTTGCCATTATTATATGCAACTATTTTTAAGTAAAATTATGAAATGCTATAAGTGTGTTGTTGCAGTGTAATCGTCTTCATTTTAAAAAGTAAAAATCATGTAAGGATCCGAAATCAATCTTTCTACATTGAGTATTGAAAAATTAGTACAACAATTTATTGTTCCTCTTGGATTTTGTCCCCCCAGGGAAAACTCACACGAGTAAGAGCTAGCTACGTTTCACTGTCGGGCTATGTATGTACCAATAACTAGGTACGCGTGAGATATGAAATGTGTAACGCTGTGTATACCTGGGCAGGCTTCCCGGGTGCTCGTTTCGCGTCACCAACAGCCATTTGTCGTTCGGGGGGGTACTTTGAACGAGCGATTCGCTTAACATCGAGTCAACAGCAGATAAAACCAGGATCGATCGTCCTGTAATGGTCGATCGGAATCCAATGTCGCGTGTCCCCACATCAGCTTTTTGTTTCTAACGAACGGCGACCGCCCATCCTCTCTGCCGGTGAATAGATCCGCATTATACTTCAGTTCTTTCCCAACCCATGCCCCGTACCCGGAACACGCACGGCCCTCTTCCGCTGTCACGCAAAAAACTGATAAGGGTAAATGGGATAGATTTCCGTTTTTTATGTACAAAAGACAGAGAGCATCGTGGCGTCCGGTGCTCGTTTATTGTAAACTTAATGAAATTGAGCTCCATTGTCCTGTAGGAAATTCAGTTCTCATTATCTTGTCACCAGCCCGCGAATATTCATGAGAATCCTTATGTTTAATAACGTAAATCAAATTTAAGAAATACGTGTATACATATGAATTCTCCTTTAAATAATATAAATTTGATTGAAAATTAGAATGGTTTAAAAAATTGTTTAATTAATTTAAAATAAAAATAAGAATTAAAACTTTTCCCGTGAAGAAATAAACACCAAACCTATCCTTACTACTGTTCTTTATTTCGTGGACGACAAATAGTATCAAATAGTTGGTATCTTGAAGAATTTTCCTATCAATGAAAAGTTATTTCTCCAAATAAATATCTCCATTATTTTAATCAGTTCGCTTCAACTCTCAGTTCGACACAATTTGGAAGGATCAACGTTGAAGGACCTTCGACTCGTGACTCGAGTAAATCGCATCATCGAAACGAGCGGCAAGAAAACCGAGGGGACGTCCCTACCCTCGAGCCGCGACGAGGGCGAAGAAACTGAGATCCGTCGCCGAAACTTACGAATAATGAGGGTAGCCTACCGTTTCAACGAACGCTCACTTTGTCGGCGGCGGCTTCGAACCCCCAAGAAGGGCGAAACTTTTTCCCTTGTATAAACGCCACATACATCTTGGGGGAACATCGTTACCGTTACTGTTTATCACCGGCCGCGTGCCGTCTTCGCCGCTATCCTTAAAAGGGTATCGCGCGCCCTTCTTAATTGTGTTTTACTACCGGCCCCGATGACCGACAGGGAGCTTCGTTACAATGTAAATTACGGCGTCCCCTCCGAAGCGGCGCTTAGTCGGTACGTGTTCGACTTTGTAGGCGTCCGCGTTCATCGGGCAACATTGAATCGACGGTAATGCGATAAAATTTGCAACGCATTCGCGTACTTCGGGCCTCCCGTTGCGCCGGAAGTCCCTTGGGACGGAATGCTAAATATCGCTCGGATTCACCGGCGAGGTTATAACGCGTTACGGAGATAATGAACCCATTGTTTCGACTATCAGAATCGTCAATATTTTTTTTTGCTACCACCGTCCCTGGTAATCGTATTTATATCAGCTGCAATTACAGGAACATGATTTACAGTGATATCGAAAACATTCCAGCAGCGTTTATAAAAGCTCAAGTGCATAAAAAATAAAGATGTTTAGTGTTCATGCTAGAAATGCATGAGACGTCTTCTTTGGGTGGTATAATATGACTTTCATCACCCACTGCTCATTTCGTAAGAACTTTTATGATATAATAAGATAAGTTAAAACATAAGAAAAAAGCAACCATTTTTTATACAAAATCCACAATATAAATTATAATGCTTATATCATTTAATAAATGATCTATAAGTTAACGTGCAATGCATCCTCATTATTGAATTTATTTTTTAAATGCGACAGGTTTACTCGACATATGATAATAATAATTTGTGTATATCGACACATATCATTATTGATTTGAAAATTGACTGATTTCTCCTGTGCATGCAATTCTGATGGCACAGTCGTTTGCGTATCGGCAGACCTTATGCATTTCCATCACTTTTAGTCTTATAGGAAGCAAACATTTTCCCAAGGAAAATGTATTACCCAGCAACGCTCTGTGTGGTATCCTTTGTGCACGGTAACCATGCCCGGCCCAATGTCAACCGCATTTTGCAGTTACGCGATCTATCAAACGCGTTTCCGGCGACCCGTAAAAGTTTAGTCTACGTATATGCCGTTACACTTTTGTTTGAAGATTCTGTCGCGCGGCGTGCCACGAACGAACAGAACGGGCGGGACATTTCACGGAAACGACACCGCGCGCCCACCTTTTGTTTTACACGCGCCGCGGATACGTACCCGCTTCCTGCGAGGCAGCTCCCTTTCAGTCAGATACTACGCGTATCGCGTTTACACGGCGAGAACCCGCGCGGCGCGGCGAAAGAGCTGTTTGAAATAACAGCCGGCTACCGGAAGGATATTCGAAACAGTCTCGACTCCAATCACAAACGCGGACGACGAGGAACGTCGGGCCGGGCAGCGAACTAAAAATCCCCCTTCCCCCCGAAAAAAAAATAAAAATAAAAAATGACAGAAAGGGAAAAGCGGTGCGCAACCGGGTAACGGGATAAGTTTCGCGGCAGTCAAATCGTCGGGATGGGGCATTAAGTTCCAGGGAGAAGTGGCTTTTTTGCGATACGAGTAATATTTTAGCGTGCTTTCCCCTACCTCCGTTCATAGTTGCCGCGGAAACTTTCTGTCGCGGCCTGAAAAGAGACAAACAGGGGATGGTCGTGTTTCTCATTGAAGGACGCTCGCTGCTTTCGCGAAATCCACCCCGACCGGATCAGAGAATAATCGCGTAAAGTAAAACCACGGATTTCGTGTTTTCCGATTCAATGACGCACAGATAGTAGACGTAGAGTAGAAGGGCTAGCAGTGAACCTATTTCGTGTATATTGTTTGAAGATCAGCGTTTTAATTAAAAAGGCATCGGAGAATTTACTCGGCCTTGATTTATTTCATTTTAAAATAGTGTATAATATAATTCATAATGTAATTTCAATTGTATATATTTTGTATCCTCAATTTTTAAAGATATCTGCCGCAGTGCGGTATAATAAACTAGTTACTTGTTATTAAAATAATTTTGTTTCTTTTATTCAACAACCCGTTTCTCTCGCCCATCCGGACCCCGTTAGGTAGTTATCCTAACATATATTATCTCTACGGCTCCTCTATTCTATATTTACTATCTCTAATCACGAATTCAATCAGGTCGCGTAAATTCGTAAATAACTTCGCTTAGACGTTAAATCCTGTTTCAAACTGAAACATCGATCTCGCCTTTAAAAATGGGCGAAGTAAATTACAAAAGATTGCGAGTAAAAGTGGGAATGATATAGCCTGGATAAGGGAGGGTTCGGCTGATATTAGTTTATCAAATTTTCAAACTCCGTAGGAAGTATAAGCTCGAGCTATGGGCTGACCTAATAACAAAGAATGTTTACGTGCTCCTGCTATGAGAGTCTATCCTCTTCTGACATTAATGCCAGCCTTTGTTAAAGTTTTCAGACGAAAGCTGCGACTTTTAATAGAATCGCGAATTGCATTATACCGGCGAGCGGTTATCTTGAGAAGAACCTCGTCTCGTAACATATTCCTAACACTGGGTGTGTCAACGAATAGGTGCGAATCCAAATAAATTCGTGCATTTCGTTACTCCATCATAGAATAAATATTCTTATACAAAATAATATGAAATATTTCGGATAAAAGATCGCAACGACGAATTGAGTTCAGAAATCGATAAAAAATCTATAAAATGAGTAAATCTTTAAAAATCCGGGACATTATCGTTTGGGTTTGATAAATCTACGATTTCAAACAGGACTCATAAGAAATCTTATGGACGCTGTGCATTAGGGAGCAAGAAGGGGATTTAAAATCTCGTGCAGAAGTACGGGGCGAAGATTTTGCGCCCGCGCAGCAATTTATCATACGGCCTGGTGGAAAAAAGAGCGACGCAAATATTTGCAAAGCACTCTTTCGTTTTTGAGCTTAAAGTAATCGTATATTTTTTTTTTTTTTTACTTCTCTGCCCGTCGCCTTCTCACTTCTGGCCCGCGAGCAAGTACACGTGGACACCCGCGCGTACGTACACACGTACACGTATCCCTATCTACCTTCATCCATTATTCCCTTGCGTAAAAACCGCGGAGGTTACGAAGAAAAGAGCGTGAGTGACGACGGACGAAAAAGAACGAGGATTAAACTTGGTAACGAGACACCTTTACCTAAAAAACACAACAAATTAGTTAAAAATTACCGAGCTATTTTCAAGTTTTCCCAGCACGTGTTTCCCGCGGTATTCTTCCCTCGCGCGCGCGAGTATCTTCCCACCCCTTGACCCAATTTCCTCGTGTACCGCTATTAACTATTTTCTCTCGTTCAAGGGAAAAAGTATCTCGCGGCGTGTAACGCGAAGTTGAAAAGCCCGCGGCTCCCATCAATCTCTCGAACTTATTACGCGGCGATTCCGCGCATGCAGATACGCGACGCGACGAGAAAAATCTGCCCGGATCGATATTAAATTCGATATGAAATTCTCGGACGTCATTGTTTGAAATTCGAAGAGGGAACGGGGAGGTGTGCTGTCAACCGCGTTAAAAGAGAAATCGACCGTAAAAGTTGAACGGTGGATTTGTATCGCGGCACGGAAGTTTTTAACCGTAACTGCAATTTTCACTCGGAGCTGGAAGCGATCCGCACGCGATTCGAACACGGGCAACGTTCGGGGGGGAATTTACATCAGTTATTCGCAAATTTCTTCCACCGGCACCCGGGGCTAACAAATCGTCGCGTCGATTCGTCCTTACCTCGCACGGCTCGGAAGTTTGCGCCCGGTTAAATATTTCAAGGAGCACGCCTGAAAAAAGGAGCGAGCGGGAGGGGGGAGGGAGGGAGAAGAAAGAACAGCGCGAGCAGCAGGAAAGTTCAAGTAACGACGGGACCAAGGTGGCCAGGGCCGAGGAGGAAACGAATGGAAAAAGTTTCGGATCCCGGTCTGATTAACGGGAAATATGTCACGGTCGAAACTCGTCGCCGATGGAAAAGAAAATCAATCAACCGCGGTCACCGTCGCCCTCCGTGCATGCTCGTCGTCTTTTACCGGGTAAGACGTTTCAACCTCTTAGGCACTACGCGCCACTATAGTGGTTTTCGCGGATGTCGTCTTTGTGAACGACGCGCCACTGTAGTGGCTTAACGTGTATAACTGAAGTATAATTTTAAGAATTATATTATGAGAAATATATTAATATAATGTTAAGAATTATATTATGAGAAATGTATTAATATAATGTTAAGAATTATATTATGAGAAATGTATTAATATAATGTTAAGAATTATATTATGAGAAATAT
>SHCU01000205.1:129374-147593 GCA_004307685.1 Ceratina australensis | reverse complement strand
ATATGAATTTATGATATATTAACACTAGATTGCCTAAGGAAGTCATTTTGACTGCCCTTTAGTTTCAGTCAGAACAAAAATTATTTACATAATGATACAATTTTTGAGAAATTCTTTTTATTGTCAATATTTACTAATAACCTGTTTTATAACTGTAAATAGTATAAGAAAGTATTAAGAATTACTTTTATTGAATCCCTTGAATCCCTTTACGTAGTTATTCTTTCACAATGAAGTCATTTTGACTGCTTTTGGGCAATACTATAGATACATACTAAGTTTCAGTCTTTCTAGTGTTAAATATCTAATTGATTTTAATATGAAATATCTAATATGACTAGAACCTATTATAGACTTAATATGAATTTAGTATCATTATATATGTATCACAGTGTCTGTATAAGTTGGTCGCATGTATCGGTAATTCGACACAACCACATTCCACTACGATATCGTAGTCTATTCAGAGATCCGGCAACTCAACAAATTATCATGCGTATACAAATATCAGCGTAGTATCACGATTTACAACAATTAAGACCATGGTCAAACGACGGGCGGAGTTGGTTCATTGCTATTCGCCGCGCGGACTTTCTTGTCCCCGAATCCCGTCGGAAAGTTCGACGCAACGCGATTTGCGGTTCGGTTCAGACAGTCGGAAGCCTTGTTGTCGTTTACGGCTTCGAAACTATGCAGCGAGTAACAACGTGTTTGCGCCGCGCCCGGAAGAAACAAACGCGAGCGTAAACGCGCGCTCATTAAACAGAGTTTTAGACGGGTGCGCCGGTAGCCGGCAACGTAAAATGGGATAGAAATAAAGATGGAGCACGGCTCCTCGCGCCCGCCCCTCGACAGCGGATGGAAGAGCGCGACAAATCAAGCGCTAATTGCATCTGCATTATACCGCATCCGGCGCCAGTTCGAGCAAGTACAACAATTACGGACTTAGCCAGCCCGGTCTATCCTGCAGTGTGCACGGCGCGGACAAGATCGATCAGCAAAATAGCGAGGGACAGGGGGTGGATCCTTTCCTGGATGGATTAGCTCGGGGTCCTCGCAAGGCGTTAGCCCGTGCAACTCTCCCAGGCACGGGCGAGCCGCGTTAGAAATTTCGATCGTTCATTAACGAGCCTTTTGCGCCCGCCCGCCCGCCTGTCTGCTACTAATTACTCTTTCATATTCCGGCGGATACGTACCGATGCCTGAAGTCTAAGTACTCTGTCTCTCGGAACCGAGTATTAATCTCCGACGCACTCGTTCAAGAGCTCGAAAGCATTCGCTTTAATAACTGTGAAATCCGATAATTAATTAATTAAATCGGATAATGTATGAACGATGAATCGATTATATTTTATTAATTATTATATATTATGACTATGTATTTGTCGCATATCATATTACGATTAATTCCTCTCGGTACTCGCTCGGAATCTTTGATACCGAATGATTTCGTACAAAGCTGTTTAATTATTGACAGACGTAAGTGAAAGCCCCTGCCAAGAAACCAGCTCGTGAAAGACTTTACCGTGGATACACGGTGTGTATGGTGCATAGTTCACGGAGTTAATTATTGATACTCGGTTTCGTAAGTACCTGGTAAAGACAGCGGATTCCCCGGGAACAAGCTTGTTCATCGGCTAGTTCGGCTTATCAATTATTCCTTCGCCTCTTTATCGTCTCGTGTAAGCTGTCTTTGCGCCGCGCTTCCTCGGTCTAATCTCTAATACATTTGCCCCGCTTCCACAGAATTTCTAGTAAGAATTACCTGCTATCTGATTTGATACGTTGCGGCGAAATTCTCACTTTAATGCTTCACTTATCTTACTATCCTTGCATGTGAAAGCTCTAATTTCTCTCTTAAGATTAAGAATTAATTATCGCGTAATGATGGCTGTTGAGTGGCAAAAAGGTCTATCTCAAAATTAATTAATAAATACATACGTTTGATAAAAAACAGTGTACAATGAAATACCCAGTATGAAGTGAAATTTTGATGGGTATATTAGATGTCTTTAATTCCATTTTAAGAGAGTCTTAAGTATTATTTCGTTTATATATTATATTTGTTATCCATCTGAAAGGTTCAATATATTTTTTGCTAGACCTAAAGTAACCTATGAGGATGAGTTGTATGAGATAAAAAAGAAATTGCATATTATTGCAGTTATGATAGGACATCCTTTAAGCGATCTCTCAATTCTTGAAACCAGTTCTGAGACAGACCTTTCTACCACTCAGCCGTTGATAAGCTCGTTCGGCAAACGAACGTCTAGTCGAGTTAGAGAAGACAGTACGTAGAGGAGCGTTGCGTATATAACGTGCATTAATTGCTCGTAGCAGGTCCATACGACGGCAGTCAAACGGGCAACGTTCTCTCGGCCGCGCACGCTTACCAGCAGCAGTAGCAGCAGCGATACCTTCACAATGGGTGATGGGATATCCTTGCCCGTACTTGTATCTCTCTGTTGCATCAAGCGGCACCCCTTTTCGCCGGGATGAATTTGTTCTCAGAGGGGCTTTTACGGTCAGCCACTTGATGAGGCGGTTTACGCACGCTTCTAATTAAATATTTCGCCACTCTCCGGTTCCCTTCCGTGGTGTTCCCTCCTCGCCTGCCGTGGCATGCCATGAAAATTTTATCGCCGCTTTAACGCTCCGGATACCCTACTCCCGTGGACGCGAATCGCCATTTACAAAGATTTCTCAACTCTTAACACGAATTTTAATGGATTTTTGTCTTCGTACAAATTGCAATTGCATGGAACTATTAACCCTTTGCATTCGATGAAATTTTCTCCAAATATTTACTGAATTTTCATATTTATTTTTTATTGTTATAATGGTAATTTATATTTTAAGTGACTTGTTAATATCATTTACTTCAGGTACATACATATTCAAATAAGTTAATTAAAGACGTTCTTCGAATGTCATTTATCGGTTTTCGTGCGAACGTATATAATTAATGCATTAATATTAAGTGGTAAAGTGTACAAGCCAGTCCCGAGGCGAAAGACAGAGCATTTTCCTTGTTGTTATTTATTTTTATTAGTTGTTTTATTTCGTATTTTTTGCAAAACGAATTATATGAAAATGAATATTTCGCTTTGACGGACTCATTTCCTGGGCTTGTTCCCTCTTTCCAGGTAATATAATCGCAGAGATTTAGTAATAATATTATTGCGTTTTCTACAACAGACGTACATATGCATACATATGTAATTTACATTGAAGCACATTAAGGAAACAAGTAACAAAGCAGTAGGTAGGCACGTAATATATCTACGAGAGAGAACACGAGAGACGGTAAACAGAAAGGGAGCTCAAGTGCATATCTGGATAATTGTTCCGTTTAATCCTTTCAATGCAAGTTAATGTTTCTACTATTCATGAATTACCGTTCCTTCACGATTCTGTTTATCAAAACTTAATCATTCTTAATCCTTGGAACTCAAGAAATTTTTTCGCAATTATTTGATAAATTTTTTACTGACGTTAAGGAAGAACATTTGTTCAATGAGTTCTGTGCTGTTTCTTTATACGCATTATTAAATAATTATACTTATTATTCATTTTTTTTCGATTTTCTAAATTAATATAAATATTATTGTGATTGAATTTTTTTTAATTAAAATGGTGATCGTGAGTCACCCCTCGAGTGAAAAGGGTTAAATTGTGAACTATTATTTTCCCTACCTGCTGTGGACGTAGCCAGACGTGCTATCCACTGTGTTTTTATGTCAATCATTAACAGATTGCGAAGATTTTGATGAGGTGGATTTCCATTTGGCACTTAACGATGCATTTATGTCTGTCATGACGTTCGAAATACTGGCATCGCATGCACAGTATTTACGTCGCCGCTGTAACAGCCGTAGAATGCGAATTGCCTATTAGTATTCGCGTAGATGGCCGGAATGGCTTACGTTATTGATCAACGCTCGGCGCTAAAACAGCTTTGTTGTTGGTAAAACGCGCGAAACTGTTTTCGCAGTAACTTTTAAAACTGCGTTTGCAATTATGACACTTAATTAATTCATTCATAATTTCCATTCGGATCCAAATCAAATAACAATATTCCTGCGTAGAAAAATGTAATAATAACAAGTATAAAATTAAAAAGAATTATAAACGCATTCAAGATAGCTCTCAGGAGTGACATTTCTTTTTCTTGTCACACGATTTCTTCCTTTACATTTTTACGCAGTATTTTCTTTTTACATTTTATTATTTAGATATTAAGTTACATTATGAAAGTACTACTAAGGGCTACGATTCCCTGTCCCATCTATACAATGTGTCATCATATTTTACACACGAATATAAATCGAATGAAGATTTTTTTTATACAATCAATATCCTTCAAATACAAATGTCGCGAGGATAATCGCAGAAGCTCGAGCGCCGGAGGCTACGGATTAATACATTTCTTATTGACCGGCAAACAGGCGAGAGCAAGAATGTAATTTACATAATTCTTCTCGAACCGAAGTGCCCATAAAGCTTTATTATGCACACTTTATTGACGCAATTAAGCCTCCACTCCTCAGGGCGGAATGTGTACGTCCGTGTGCAAGTAGTACTAAGCGCGGAAATTACTGCTAGTCAGGCTTGTTCTTTCAGGCTCGTTAAGAGTTATTTACGATTACACAAATTTGGCGCGGTTAATCAGGGAACAACGATTCTCGGTGCTCGCTCGGGTGATTAACGAACGCTTCTATCGGGTTTTGTTGAAAATAGGGAAAAAGTTGTGGATAAAGTAGTTTTCATAATTCTTTCGGGTCGACCTAATTTTTCTTTTTTTTTTCCTCTTTCTTCTCCGCGGTAATCCTTCGCGCTGCCTTCGCTCCGGTTCGACGGAAATATCCGATCGTTGTACGATATCGCTCTACATTTAATGTAAAGTGCATAATTGTTACTGTGCCGCGTACAGATTTTAATAATATTCCTCGGTTTCATGCCTGAAGGGAATCTGTTATTTCAGTTTGCGTGCTTCTCTCTTTTGATGAACTTTTTGCGCAACTCTCTTTTCCCGTCAGGGAAACAATCTGTATTTTCAAGAGAGGAAATGGATATTCTTTTGAAAAATGTAGTAACACTTTGCGCGTCTCTATTTAATTCCTGGGACTGTGCGCAGTCAAGTAGCGAGGGAACTCAAGTTTGCGAAACGTTCGTAAGTACTCGTAGTTAAGGGGGTTGACTCTGGTGGTGGCGCGATAATGAAGATTGTTAGTATTGCACACAAAATTAGTAAAAGAATGTAGGTTTATTTTACGATTATCGTTCTTGTATGAGAATTTTCGTTCTTTAGGTACCTCATCGGAAAGAGGAACGTTAAATATGCCGCGTCTTGGTCATTATTTAATCAGTTATATGTATAGACATTCCAATCAGATCCACCTACCATTCGTTAGGCAGTCAAGTATCTGTAGACAGTATGAAAATAAAGAAAGAACTGCGTGTTATCGACGCGTGCTAGGAAATTCACGTGACTACCATAGCCCCTTAAAGAGATATCGTCCGTGAACGGAAACGACGCGGAATTTACCATTATTTATACGATCACTATTTATCGGCGTATTTTTCCATTTGCCGGTCACGTAGCCGGGTACAATTATGCATTCAAACGAGTTCCGATTGAACGTACGGGAACGGAAAGAGAGCAGGGGAATAGAGCGACAGGTGATCAATGAGTTGATTCCCTCGCTTCCGAGGGAAATCCTTCTCCGCTTCTTCAATTTCCAATCCTCATTTCCTTCCTCGCCGGCAATTCGTCCCGTAGAATTTTGATGTATACGATGAAAGGGGAATATATACACGGGGAAAGTAGTCTGGTAATTATAACCGGAACGCGGACCAAGCAGTCGAGGAAAGAAAATCGTGATTAATTTAAATCGAAGTTAGCATGGAATTATACCGCGTCGGGGATCGACGTGTATCAGCTACGTACATTTGCTTCTTACCCCATGGTGGTACCGCTTCAACCAGATAGAGATATTTTAAATCAGTCCGAGTACTCTTCGCGAGCCAGGGTAATTAAAATGTATCCGATGGAATTTCCTTTTCACACCGATACCCTTATGGCATTACGTTACAATATACATATGTATGTATTTTTTAAGTAGTATAAAATGCAGTGGTCAGTGTGAAGGGATTTTGAAGCAATATCGGATATCCTTGTTTCACTTTTATAATATAACATTTTTATAATAGATAAAAATCATATTGTGTATCGTAAATCTCATGAAAAAGACAATGCTATATTCTGCGAGTGCATTTGTCCAAAGCCTGGATCCGATAGAAAGAAATATCTCTCTGGTTTCATTTTAATTAATTTCTGTTTTACACAATGAAAATAAAATCCTCTATTGTTCGTAATACGGTTGTTATGTAGACGTTAATATTGCTGCAAATGGAAAGCTGATCCATCCTCAATGACGAGGAAACTAAAAAGTAGAAACTAATATTTCATTTGAACATTTCAACAGTTCATGATATCGCTTCAACTGACATATTTTATATTGAAAAGTTAACTATTGAATTGTTTTATGGCTTTTTAATTTTCAATATCGTGCATCAAGTTTTATTACGACAAATGTATAATAGAAGAAGAGTAAAAAGCATTCATGTATGTTTGTCGTGTTCCATATCAATTTTCAATTTATATTACGAAAAAAACATGATGTTTTTTGTATATATATTATTATATGAATATTTATTGTTTCTCTGCGTGTTTTACTATACTTTTTCGCTGGATACACTGACCTGTGAGGATAACTTGTATGAGACGTTCGGAGGTCGCTGTTTTATTGCCTGAAATAAAAAGAGCCAGGCTTTCACGTGAATACGGTTTATTCGCAATGTGTTCGCGGATCGAACCTTATTGCTTTTCTGCCTATAAGAAAATATTATTTTCTTATTAACTGGCTATGAATATCTAAGCGTATCCATTCTCGTTTCATACAGCTGCGTGCAATCCCCATCCGAACCAATTTTACGCGAACCGTGTATCTACGGTGATCCACAATAACCCCGTGGCTGTTGATTCTACTAGAAGATTCGTTTGGATAAAAATTGTAGATCGAGAGGTCTGATGTCGCGAGGAAACTGATGAAACCTCGCTTCCCACTGAAAACGGTAACGTCGCGAGACACACGGTAGAATTAACCCTGCGCACTCGAGATGCACGATCACCAATTTAATTAAAAAAAATTTAATCTACATGATTATATTAATTTAAAAAATCGAAATTAAACATCATATAAAAGAATAAAAACAGAAGTCATCGAACAAATATTCTTGTTTAAGATAAAAAAAAGTAATGCATGAAATAATTGTGGAAAAATTTCTCGTAAAGGGTTAAATGAAATATAAGTTATCTTCTACGGAGGAAGTATTAGGCACCGGGAAAATAAACTGATTCTCGCAAGACTGTCCGTGCGCGGGCATAAACTCGTGCCTATATGGAATTTTCAAGATCCTCTTGGAGGATAAAGATTTCGTTAAGCCCGAGACTCGCCTTTTAAAGGAAACTCGATTTCAACCGCGCGCCGAGGATAAATCGGTGAAGAACGCGTCGGTGATGAGATTAGATTGCATTTCCAACTGCCAGTTGGGTTACATATTCGATGCGGCTCTCGTAGCGCGAAGAGAACATCAGGGAAATAAGTGCCACTTTATTATTGATACCCAGACCCTTTGTCATCTTCTTTGCATTTACATTTCGTTTTCAACGACACAAGTAAAACTGCTAAAAATTACATTTCTTTCTCACAAATTATTTGAGAATTCTTCTAAAGGATATAAAAAAATATTTCGAAGTCAAAGAATCGAGATTTGAAAAATTATTGACAGGTCATAATTTTTGACTGGTCGTGCAAGTTCAATTCAAAATTCCTACTGCATATAACGTGACCGCGATGTTATGATTTTTGTAGCTATAATAGAGAATTTTATGAACTTAATGTTACTTTATAATTACATAAATAGGTAAATTTAAATAGCTCCAGTGATAATTTATCGGTATTTAGGGAGATGTTCTTTTGAGCAAGTACGATAACGGGATTTTTCTATTCAACTGTTAACATGGCCACGTTTTATGAAAATAGGATTCGTGCATGTCTCCTCGAATACGATTTCCTTTATAATTCATCCGCAGCGCGATCAAAGGGATGCAAATTTCATTTAGATCTGTTCTCATTGTTGATACAAACCTAATTATTAAGACTTGGTTTCACGTCGACCGATCAAAGAGTCAGGCTTTTTCTATTTTTTCCCCGTACAAATTACAAATGGACTACCTTTTCCTGAATGCTCTTTTATATTCGCTGTTTGGCCTCGTGAAGATAAAAATTTTGTTTCACACAGCGTCAGAGAAGAATGTTCTTGCTTTTCATGTTTTATAAATCTCGAAGCTTTCGAGTAAACGTAAAAATCACTAGGATTCTATGTTCTATTGATAAAAATGCGACGTGACGTGCGGACGAACTTTATAATGATATAAAGCATGAGATATGAAATGTCATCAGTGGAAACAACAGAGCTGACCGTAGCAAAGGTGATTTTTAATTTTTTTCTACGTCTCTCCTGTTCAATTCATCATATCATTATTCCCACAATACGGAGGGAAATGTATGCGGCTACACGTATAAATACTTATCCGCTGATAACGTGCGTTGCAACGTTACATTTATCATTTACGTGTTATATGATATAATAGGTAATTAATTTATTTAACATGTTGCAAACAGAATTACGCCTCAGATATATGATTTACCCGTGCAGTACGCGTTCGTACAATTGACGAGATGAAATAACACGAGTCTCTTTTTCGTTCCGCTCATCCATTAAAACAGGTACACACGTTTTTTGCTTATATTTTTGCTGGAAAATAATTCACGAAACATATTTGTTATACAATTTATAAATTACTTTGTTTAAAATACGATTTTAAATCGCATCCTGTTCCTATCCTGATCATAAATTGCATCCGAGTGAGATTTGAAAAATAAGTTTTCGATACGTAATCGCGAAATTATGTTTCTTAACACGCATTTCCCTCTGATTCTTTATTGTGGCTCTCCATGCGGCAACCGTTTAAACGTATTCTTTTGTGATGAAAATAAAAACGATTCGGTTTAAACTGCATTAACGTAAATTCTGTTAAATGGAATAAGGTCAAAGGGGGAATTAACTAGTCTCAGGGTGGGAGGCAAAACACTTTTCATGGTAATTTACATAACTGTGGAGGGTTTTTACAAAAGGGACAAAAAAAAGCTCCGTTCAATCTACGCAAGTAGATGCATTCAACTCTTCAAAGAGTAATTTTTCTCGATACCCGTGCCCGCGGTTCTTAATTATCCTCGGGTACGGTTCATGATCGCTAGAGACAATACATAGTTTCTGTATACTGCGCGGCATTAATGGGCGATAATGAACAGCGAGAACTACCTAGAAATTTCTCTAATAGTTTATAATGAAATGTTTTAGTTAGGCCGCGCAAATTGCGTTGAAAAGAAGACGTATAGCGGAATGAAAAGATAATTAAATTCTGAGAACTCGACTTCTCGCGGAGACTTATAATTGTGCGATACATTATTTATTTCCATTAATAACTTCGGTCAGAAATAAACTTCCTTAATTTCGTTAGCGATCTAAACTTGTAATTAGTTAAATTGGGATGCTATGAAATTTTTCCATCCGTCTACCACGTTTTATCGTGAACTCGCTCGCTTCCGGAACGCAACATCTGTTAGCGATATCTCAGGTCCTCGACGGTTTCTTTTTTTTCTTGCATACTGAGATAAAGGATTTAATGGGAAGTTCGTAGTCAGCTCTACTTTTTTTTATCCGTTTTAATTCTCCGGCTACGTTAACCAGATTTCCACGTTACACGATGACCATCGGGTCCGCTTTTTTCCCTATCTTATCGATAGCGCCGGGCGGAATGGAAAAGTTTAAATCGCGAACGGTTTTCTCTGATGGCTACTTGATTTCCTTCTTACTTATCTTTCGCGAGGGAAGATTGAAAAATCATCCGCCCGATAAGAAGTTGATCGGCCAATCGAACGTCTGGCTCGAAAAACCAGAGAACGTTTAATCCGAGCATTTAAAACGTTCCATCCTCCTTTATGCGTACCTTCCGGTCTCAGCAATTAGTTCAATTCTTGATTTATTTTTATCGCATTTTACTCGAGAATTTTTATCTGAGAAAATTAGTAATGTGAAATTGTTAATTTCTGTAGAAAATTTGGAGAGTCTTAAAAATATTTTTGTTAGAAAGATTTCAATCTTGCATCTTATTTAAGAATTCTATTTAAACTTGTTACGTTAATTTAGTCAGGTTTTCTTCGTAACATTTCACACTTACGAACACTTGAGGCTTTCGCTTTTCAGAATGTTTGAGACGTTAAGAGATCAAAAATGTAGCCAGGGAATTAACTTGATTTCTCGGTAAAAATTTATTCTCGAGTGTCATAAGAAACCAGAAGTTACTAGCAGAAGTATAAACCATTCATCCAGGAGTTTGAAAGCTTTCAAGATATTCAAGTATTCCAGATCTTTTACTTGACTACCAAGTATTTTTAATTATCCGATAGCGTCTTAAATTACGTTCGTAAAGTCTGATTTTTATAAATATTCTTATTGAAATATTTACAATTTTTGTTCACACCGTAATTAATGGAGAAACACGAGAGGTAGAGTTAATTAAAGAAATGGCATCCCCCTAAAATATTTTCATTGCCTATTAAATGGTTTGCCAGTAAGATAAAGTGCGTCCACCGCGTTGATCTTATATTTCACGTTCTTTTACACGGAACTTTTTTACTCTAATCTGCATGAGCATCCGAGGTTTGTGTGCGCGCGGTAAGCGGCTTATACTGAGTCGATTATCGTCGTTTATAGTCTCGCACCGTAAAGTATATTCCACTTGGCTACCCCTCGATCGGTTAATTATGCCCAGTTTTAATTGCGATCTTCGAAACTATGGCCCACGGAGAAGCAGCGCCGCGGCCAATCCCCGTTTATCAGTACTGAGAGCGAACAAACAAAAAGGATTTTTTCCACCGACACCTAATTTGTTTCACTTTCGAATTGATTTCCATAAATTAGCGATGGCGAAGAAAAAAAATTTTTCTCGACATAAGACAAATTCAAAATTCATAAACATACATATATATATTTTAAAATTATTGAGGAAGGATTAATAGTAGTTTCATAATTTACAAAATAATTGTCGTGCAGAGAAATAAGCATTTATATAAATATTGATTAAATAAAATTTGTATATATCAGTTAAAAACTTAGTAATAATTTTATACTATAATTATTTAATGAATTTAACAAATGTTTTTGACATATAAAAATAAGGAAAAATAAGGTTTCATATATTAATTTGAATGGGAAGACGTTTTAAGTTAGTTGTAAGAGATTTACCAAATATTTACAAAAAGATCCCTCGAGTGCAAAGCAAAGTGTAAGTAAATGTCAATGAAAGAGTCAAAAAGAAAATCCTTGCCTTCTACTGACCAAATTAACCGTTTCCCGCTCAAGAATTTTTAATTAAACCACGATAGTAGAACGACAAAGCCCCTTTCTGTGTTTCTCGTACGTTTCTTAAGTAATGCCTTTAATTAAAGATGGCACGTTGTCATAAAATTAAACCAAGACCCAGGAAATTAAAATGTAATTTTAATTGACGACCGTTCTGTAACAGCCTTTATCATATCATGCGTAGATAAAACGGTTTTAATAACAGAGCATAAACACGGTTTCTCTTATTCTTATCCTACCAAGTTTCAAGAACCGTGCCCACTCTTTCAACAAAGCCTTTTAAAGAGAGGAATCGAGTTAATTACCGGAGCTTAAACTTCATATAATATAACTTTCCAATTATCAAAACTTTGTGATTTTACGATTTTCATAAGAATTATGATTAAATAACCTTTCGACGAGTTTCAATGTTCATCGATAATATATAATAACACGTTATTACATAATTTATTACAATATTATTGTATACGGCTATTGAGAGAAGTACTACGTACGACTACACAGTGTACAGCGGACGTATAAATTTCATTAGGATGTAGAGCGTGAGTATTATACTTTCGAGGGAAGATTTACACGATACCTTAAATCAACTCGATACCGGTGGACGAGCGGTCAACTTCCGTTCGCCGGTCGTCGCAATGCGCGCCGAAACCTCGATTTATGTTACGTGTGTTTCGCGTCTCTGACCGTGCAATTTTTAATAGAACTTTTCAATTTCCTCCCGGACGTGTTTCCCGTCGCCCACTTCGGGTGGCTCCAGCGTTACGATTACACAGATTTCGACCACGCGGCAGCCTAGCGGTGACACAACCGAGGCTTGTGATATATTTATAAAACTCGCGGCTTCAGCTTCTTCCCGATTCGCTATGATCTTGAAGACGGGCTCTGTCCCCGGATAGCGACCTGCCTTTTTGATACGCGCTACGTGAGAACCGGCGCATCTCTTATTCCGAGATCCCATCCGCGTCTATATTGCATGATTTATCGTCGACGATTTGCGCGCCGTATACGACTTACCTACTCAAGCGACGGTGCATAAGTCATCGTTTGAGCCAGAGATCGTTCTGACTAATGTATGCGCGCGTATATCTATCCTTATTGCGAATGCGCGGACCCGGAGATGAGTAAACACGCGATTTTATCAAGGAGAATAATGCCTCGGTAGAGATAGAAATTAGATCATTAATTGAATCTTAGCTGGGTCTCGCAATTAAGTCGGTTCGTGAAATTACGATCGTTAAATCACGGTGACACGTAGGTGGAATAATTGCTTCCTTTCTTTTTCTTAGACACATGGGTGCTGTTCTGTACATAAGTTGTTATGTAACTGGTGGTGTAACCGGATGGGGGAAGATTCAGATCAATATAGCTGAATTATACAGGCTGTAAATCTACAGATGGGAAATATTTTAGGAGCGTATTCTACAGGCCAAAATAAGACAAAAATGAAGAGTGGCAAAATTGCGTTCAAGCCATCATTAATTACTTATTAGGAAATAAAAATTGGGCGTTTTTGCATTTCTATATGAGTAGAACATATAAGTATATTTTCAATCCGATCTGGAGACAATTTTTGCCAAATTTTGAAGGGGTACCCCTGTAAATTTTCGCGATTTTTTTAAATTGCTGTATCTCGGGATCTAAAAAGTTTTCCAAAAAATGATAGATGAGATTGCTTGAACAAATTTGCCGCTGTCAATTACATAATAAACGGATTTCTCGAATCTCTAATATTTCTTGCATTAAATCAAATTGTAGCACTTCGTCCGCGGTAGAACACCCCGAGATCCACCCGCAACTGCGTGCAATTCATATTTCACGTAGCAGAAGGAAACAAAACAAAAAAAAAGAAAAATAGTCACGGCAGGCACTCGCCGTTATTTAAATTCTAAAAAGCTGAAAAAACGACATTCGCCGGTCGCATTTACTAGACGCCATTATTTATCGTTAGTTTTGTCTCGAAACTTTGAATCGCGCAATTATAACCGCGGGCCGTCGCTGTTTTCGCCGGGAAATAAACAACGCGTTCGTTAACGCTGCGCTGTTCATTGTTAGAACAGAATGCTACTTTAAATAACCATTTTCTTTCCGATGCGGAATATTTTCAACGGGAATGGTTTAATGAGAACCGCCATGAATGTATTATATTTTACTAAAAACGATAATTGGAAATTACGGATGGTACCTGCATTCTGTTCCTTTTTCGTCTTTTCCGATCATATCGGTTCGGTTACCAGGATAAAATCGAGAACGTAAAATAGAAGATTATAAATAATTGATGCTTGAAAAAATTGTGTAATATAAATATATCATTTATAATTTTTTTTTAATATACTAAATTACTCGTGCGTGGATCTAGTATTTGTAATTTAATAACGAACATCATATAACACGTATATTTTACAGAGATACGATGTGACTCTTTATAAAAGGTCCAATAAAATGCACTGAATAATGCACGATATTACACGTATTACGGCAATGGCGATGAGAAACAAAACCTTGTAATATCAAGCTGAATAAGGGAACGGCGGCCGCGTGCTGCTGGTACGCCTGTTTCTTTCGCTTTTCTGTTTCATTGACCTGGGTAGCAAGCGCAAGTTGGTGTCCCAGAATTGCAGAATTTTAAGGAGGTCGGAACCAAAGTTGAATTTAAATTGGGAAGTTTCCCTCCGGTGAAAAAAAGGCGGCTAGAGCCGATATTGAGGGCGCGTTTTAAAAGAGAAAGAGGGACAAATAAATTTTTCCTCCCCGGAAGGTAGTCGTTGATTGTTGCGATTTAAAAATTATTTCGAAGACTAATCAAACATTTGTTCCGATACGTGATTTCTTTTTTTGCATAAACGCTTTGAAACGTGTATAGAGGTTAGCTTCGAGGTCTCATCGTGAAGGAGCGGCGAACAGTTGGCTTTCTCGCGCCTCTGTGGAAGAATTTCGGACGCGAGTAGTCGCGAGAAGCGTATATCTCTCCCCCTCGCTGCCATAATCCCAGATCAGCTCAGAAATACGATCCCCGTCCCGCCATTCTTCTAATCTTTCCTTTGCGATTTGACGGTACACGCTGTCCCATTTCTCGTGATACAAGCGATTCTCATAAATGCTAACCGACAATATTTTCTCGTTCGTTTCATCAACTCAGCTCGCAGTAAAATCATCTACATGATTATTTCAATATTTTTCTCGCACACGTATTATCCTTCTCGATCTGTCAGCGTCAGATCGTTTTTACAAACGATTGCGCGTGGCGAGGTCAATGCGTGAGGAATCTGAGACGCAGTCTTATTAGATACATTGCGTCCGTCAACGGGCGGATACATTGTTAGTCGAGGTAAGATCCGTGGCAACAGTTGACGATGGAAGCGCGGCGAGCTCGAGCGGGCTCGAACTCGTATGGCGTTATGTTTATATTGCACATTGTAGGGATTTGACCGAAAATGAAGTCGCGGTGCCGTTTGACATATTACATCCTGATAAAGTATTCTGAGGGTCTGGCCAACAGTAAGACAGAACAGTGCAAGAACTTCGTAGTTTTTTATAATTATTAGTATATGATTTAACCTTTTGACTGCTATGGGCGCATATAAGCGTCCAGCACAAACCGTCGATATAGACTATGGGCGCATATGTGCGCTCGTTGATTTTCTTATTGTTCTTGTTTCTTAGATGAAAGTCTTTGCTTATGTATACTTCGGATTTGGATAGTTTATATAGTTTTGTTTTTCATTATGCAAATAAGTACATTATAATAATAAATTATAGCGTTTTAAAACTTTACCCTTGACGAATAAACAATATATACTGAAAATAAAAAAATATTAAAAAAAATTAAAAAATAGTAATTTTGGAGGGGACAATATGACAGTAATTGGATTTTGCACTATATTATAATTTAATACACCGCCGAACAGATGCATATTGCATAGATGCATAGTGAAAAAGTATTCAGTCCCCAGCAATAGCTATTGCCGGCCGCACGCCGTCCATGCAAACCGCTTCAGAGTATTCAGCAGTCAAATGGTTAATAATCTATTAGGATTGAAATAAAATAAACATCCTGTTATTTACGGCACACAATAAAAAGTAATTAAAAATATGAATCAGTAGGCAATGTAAGCAGTTGAAAATTTGGCAGCATGCGTGGTATCGAGAAATTTTCAATTTCCGTTCTGCGGTGTGTAACAAAACCTATTGTCTTCGTATCAAAAGGTACAACGTAGCCCTGTTGACAGCGGCTATTACGAATTAAACTCGCAAAAAAACGGGGAAAAATTATCGGTTTCCCACAGGACCGGACGGCGACGGGGTGTCCCGTTGCAAGCCGGTTCAATAGATTCGTTACTGCGCCGACCGGCCCGGCCCTTTGTATATCATAACGCGACGCGTTATCCGCCGTCTCTGCTATTTGCTTGTCCTACGGGTCATTTGCCGTTAACGGCGGCAAAGATTTATCTAGCCACATTTTTTCTTCGTTCGCGGATCGAAAATTTTCAAATAAATGTCCCGAGTCGCGGTGTACGCAGCAGCATCGGTCGGCTGTATACGGCGCTTAATATTTCTTCGGCGAGGGCAACGACGTATCTCCGCCGTGGCTGCGGAACCGTTTTTGCCCCGGCGTACATTCATCAGATCGTTTCGTATTACGGTGCATCCGTCTCCGGGCCGGGAGGGAAAAGATACGAGGAACGCGACGGTCGAAGGATTCGAGAACGAACGGCGGGCGCTGCGCGGAAAGAAACGGACGACCGGGACTAGACAAATGGTTGTTTATCGCCATTGAAAATATTCCAGTATCCGGGGCCACGGATAAATGCGACTCCGACCCCTTCCTGTCCAGCTGCGCCGGATTTCCGATTAAGGGCGGAGTTCAATCCGCGCTCTTCACCTGACGCAAGAGTAACTCTACCTGAGATCGTAATACTCGTCTCATTTTTTCTTAAGAATAATATATACTGCTCTTGAATAGCCTAGGGAAACATTTGATATATGTAAATAATTTCTAAAGTAGGAGTTTCACATTTCTTTTCTAATGGAACAAAAGGGGTAGTCCATTGGTCTGACTGATAAATATTAATATTCCTGAGACGATTTTTAACAACGTTTTCGCAGTAGTAAATTTGTTCACTTCGTGATATTTTTATGGTCTAGAAATATCTCGTAATTTCTTGTTATTTAACAGAAAATCAATAAGATAATTACACTTCTGTTTCGATAAATAAAGATCAGCATAAAATAGCGGAATTTGGTTTTTTACACGATAAAACGAAGGTAGAACCGCCATCAAGCTTATATTTATTGATTTTACTTCTATTACCGCAGGTACTCCCTTGAACCCGTCGACGTTTATATAAAACACACTTAACAAATTCAATACCGCGTTTAATTGATTTTGGCAGTAGTACAATTTTTACACTTGTCAATTCTTAATCATTTCAATAACTCCCACTCTATTTTTTTTCACGTTACCCGCGTTTCGCACTTGTTCAACTTTATTAATAAAACATAAATGAAAATTTTCATACCAAACATTCGTGTCGAACGATTGTTCCTTAAACTTTCTTTGTCGTCACATAAAAATGCTGCGGGTGAATTTCGAACCACGGGGTCGAAAAACGTACTCGATAATTTCAATACGGCATAAAAAATTTCCGTATTTTTGCAATATCCGCCCGCCTGTTTTCGCTTCCGCGGATAGTGTATCAAAAACGAAATACGTTACTCAGTTGCAACGTGCGAGGGGTAAAAATACAGAATTCAGCGAGGAGAAATAACAGGGGGAGGGGAGGGAGGAAGAAGCGAGCGAAAAATGGACGATACATAACTTATCGTTTAGGTAGGGGCCGTAAAATGATTTGTGAAAAATGGAAACATAATTTCTTACGGAATCCCGTCCGGAATGGACGTGCCCACAGGTACAATATCGTTGATTATCGGGGAACGATGTTGACGTTCGTAGGAACAAATTCCTCAAAACGAAAGACTCCTCGGGTTTGATAGGAGGGGGCTCTCGTATATTAGCCGAATTCGATTTAACGGATCGTCTCCCCTTCCGTTTCCGGCCGCGGACAAAATCCCTGAAAATCCCTGGTGGAAAGTAGAGCTTGAACGATGAGAGAGGAAGATGGCCTGAACGATGCCAAAGCGGGTTGGATGGGGGCGGAGAGATAAAAAAAAAGAAGGGCACATTACGCGGCCCTCGGTAAACACGCTGATATTCCCTTTCCCCTCTCCACTCATTTTTGCTGCTTTTCCTAGAACTCGCTTTTCCTTGCGCGTACGCGCTCTGGTATACCATGCCTCAAAAGTTTAGAACGTGCAGCGAATCCAAAGCAAATGAAGTTTTGATATTACGTTTGAAAAATAAAAATATCGTGCGATCTGTCCGCGAATATAGTCAAATGTAACGTGTGAGCCTTTTTTATTTTTAAAATTGCCCAAGTCCATTTACCAGGAAAATAAAGCTAGTTACTTTAATATTCATGTTATACGTATACTTTTAACTTTATTGCAACGCGAACTCTTAACTATCTCGATTTAAGCGTGAATGAACTTGGACCAGTTTAGAAACAAACGGCTCATATCATACCGTTTCAAAATAGCATTTACATGAGATTCGTTCGGGAATCGATATTGTGACCAGCGACGAGATTGATGGAATCGTCGTCATAA
>SHCU01000205.1:110518-120765 GCA_004307685.1 Ceratina australensis | reverse complement strand
CGTAATATATAAAAGAGATCGTGAATCGTTGCCTTTGATAATAAGAGAATTATAAATGTTGAAGTGCCGACAAATATTGTGATATGGGGTTTCGTTGTACTCGTTGTGTAAACCTCGCGAAATGCACAGATTCAGAGGAGGTTTACGTGGACTCTTTATGAAGCGGGTAGTAGAATGGAAATCCGCCGGGATAAAGATAAACCATTATCCGCGTATAAATGCAAACGTTGTTAACAATGCTTACGAAAACGTACAATTGTGTACCTTGTTATGCGTATATGAATAAGCGAAACGTTTTGCCTTGAGGATCATCGTGTACCGTTTGAATCTTGTTTCTGAAAAACATTTTACGTGGGTCGAAGGTTTTCGAATTGAAACAGCAATGATTAAATGAGCCGTTTGTTTCGACGGTGACCTACGATATCCATTTACACTTAAATTGAGATATTCCAATAAAATTAGAAATATACGTGTTAGATAATAATGTGTGATATCGCTTGAGTCTATCTAAAAGAATTAAATTTATAATTACCGTTAAGAAATATGAATATTGAAATAGCTGGCTCAATTTTGTTAGGAAATGGATTTTCGAAATAAACGGCACGAATTGCTTAGACGTCGGCAGCAGTTGAAATCAGTTTGATTCATCGAAGAAACAGAGATAACCGCGAATATATCGAGGATAAAATCAGAAGTCTGCGATATACGAAGGGCATTTGCAGTTCCATGTGTTATAACTAGGACACGTAGGTAGTGCGCAAATTTCCATGTTCAAAATCTCTTCACGTCCTTCCGGAAAATTTCTACAGCCGGACCATCTGCGGCAACTTTTCAGAACTGTCAAAACCGCTATTTGCAGTTTGCAACTAGAGTAGCAGGCGAGAAAAGAAACGAAAACGGTGCCGCGGTAAAGTGGTATCGCGTAGATTGAAATCAATATTTCCCGCGTCTTCGCCCGGCGTGTGCTGCTGCTGCCCGGTTCTCTAGTTACGGAACTAAGTCGGATACGGTTCTAAATTATTTTCTAACCGGGTGAACTTCGCGGGCCACGAGCGTCGCGGCGTCACGGCGGCGTTGCTTCATATTTTGAATAAGACATTCGTCGCACGCGTTAAAAGCGTCAGACAATAAAGTTCCCTAACCGAGATAGGTGGAAACTTTTAAACCAGGTTGTCCGTACACCCGGCAGAATTTCCCGGGACACGCAGATGGAATTTTCAAAAAGAGTTCCTGATCCTGGAAATTATAGCCGCGCGCAGAGTGGCTCACGGTAATGCGATCAGCTGCGCCGTATGACATAGCGACATTTTTCTTGTCGGCCAATTGCACGTCACGTAGATGCTGCAACGCGAGAAGCGAAGGGGGACACCCCCGCCACCGCCCCCGGGTCCACGTACTTACCCCGCTGTATCTATGTACGTATATACACGTACGTGTCGCACGTACATTTTTGGCACGGCCGGGAAGAAGAAGAAGAGAACACGCTCTCTCGGCCCGTTTCGCTGAAAGACACGTACGCGGCTCGTACACGCGGTCCGCATCCCCGCGACTCCGGCTCGATTCCTTTTCAAAAAGGGAGACACACGGACGCGTACACATCGTTCGCGAACAAATTTTCACCGTGTGCGATTCAGGCGAACAACAACGGACATTTTTCATCTCGCCCGGTCATCTTGTTCGCCAACGCGCTACACAGTGTAACTGCTTGCCTCTTGTTTGGAAGAGTTCTGCTGCGAAGTACGAGCCATTTCTCAGCGGCCTCTCCCTAACGGCTGGACGCGATAAATTATCGCATAGCTAACGGACCTCTCAGAATTTTCTCGCGCTTGATACGCGATCGGAGACAGAATGAAGATACAATATTTGCGAATTGCTTCAGGATCAGCTCGTGCATTCGAGCCATTTATTTTTAAAATTTCGTAAAAAATTAAGTTGCTTTTTTAATATTCATTAATTTTATCAATTTTATTTAAACCGTACAATCAGAAGGCATAAACTTCAGTTGATCTGGTGAAACGCTTAAGGGAATTTTGTCTAAGTGATCATCTAAAATACATTTTTTGTAGGGAATAAAATTACCATTTAATTCGCAGGGGAAAAGCACATCGAAAACTGTGAAATTCCTGTAACACTTATTTTAATCGTACCGAGCCACTCGTACAATCCGCCTTCAGGGTGAAACAGTTTTTTACGAAATTATGATCTAGCACGGTTCCCTCGTAAATTTAAATTTCGGCAAATTCTCCGGGTGAAAATGTGATTATAAACAAAAATGTGGTCCTCCATAGTATTACTTCTGATAAATTAGGATTAATTACTCTTCTCGCGTATATCAACGTTCGCATGAAAGCTGTGGACAATAAACGTTATAGCATATTACGGATTATTCTGATTTACACTTGGTATAATAAGTTCCGAATAATCATAACGGTAATACGATTAACCGAAGAAATATTGTCTTATAAATCACCGGACAAATGCACTCGTGATCGTTACAATTTAGCTGATTAGTCCTGTTCCAATATTCGCGTATTGTTTTTAGGATTCAGCTGGAACGTATAATTCATTTGCAAAAAAAAAGAAACATGGATTAGATTAGAGTATCACGATGCCGTGGTATACGGTTTCCGCCTAATTGACAGTTCGCTGTACACCAGCGCTCGCGAGTGGTGCTCGGGTTCGGCGCGCGTAATCAATTAAACGCGAATTAAAACAATTGCGCCCGAATCGATTTCGATCTCGCGCGTGCAACTTGATTTTTTATTTCGGCCGTCACTGCTCGAAGGATATCCGGGGAGGATTAAATGATTCGGCGAGCCGAGCAAATAGCCGGGGCTCTTGACGCGAAACCCTGGGAACAACCGATTCACGCAATGCAAATGAAAATCTTATGCGGCGGTCAGGCGTGTCGCATCTGTGATGAACCGTGCGTGCGCTTGTGCCCGGCGTGGGTGTGCACAAAGTTCCCCGGGTTTCGAGAGCGGTGACTGCGTTAAACGTGACCAAATGGGACACCGGCTATGCCATCGTGCCGGCCTCGCGTCGATGAAAACGAACCTTGTGTCCCTAACACAGTCCTGTTGACATTGCATTAGCCTCGGAATAATTACTAGCGTATCGATCATCGTGTTCGGAATAATTGGTTTTGACGTGGCTGCCGAGCTATCGGCTACTTAAATTGCGCGGAATCGTACGCTTCACGCAGAGTTAATTACTCAAGCCCCATTCTCATTTTTTCGCTTGTATCAAATTAACAGTGGATTTACGAATGTCGCTTATTTTTATTAAAGGGAGCCAATTTGGCTTGTACAAGAAAATTGATTTTTTTTTAAAGAGAATAGTTCCAAATCAATTTAAATGAAAGATTTATTATTACAAAATTCATTGGAAACCTTCTTTTTTCCTCTCCCGATTCTTGAACTTGACAATTCTTCTATGCGTCAGTCGCATGAAGTTTTTTCGTTGGAATGAAAATGTTCTCGACATCTTCTCTATATTTACTTCTAAGCTCTTCAGAGAATTGGACGATAAAATCTTTTCTTGAAGTATTTACTTTAGTGATCTCTTTATACAGAATCCACGCATTGATAGCTGCTAAATCTAAAATGTCACAGGAAACTTGTAGAGGCCATCTGCGTGAGCTTGCTTTAACGTTATATGTATTTCCGGGCCATTTTATCAAGTATATCCATGCTTAGTGTCATTATAATATGCCACTGTATTTAATACATACATATGAATTTTATACTAATTAAATTTAATTCATTTTATTTTATAACACAAGTGGTGACTATAAGTCACTTCTCGAGGGCGAAGGGTTAATAGTAAAATCACATGTTTCTTCATTACAATTCTCCTATAAAAAAATTCATAATCTAAAAATTAATATCTATGCATTCGAGTTATTGAATCTCGGCTATTCAGTAGTACGACGCGAAACTGGTCAGACGCGAGGAATTAGTAACACGGCGGAGGAAGTTCTATCAGTGAGGCTGCACGAAGTTGAAATTTATAGATAGGTCTATCTCGTGCCACGCGACCGTTGTGACGGTCATAGAAACGTCGGGACCGTTAATAACGCTGGCGATTCACGTATTTAATAATTGCGATCGCGCCGTCGGATCATGCGTGGCTCGTAAAGAGGTCGTTATCGCGAAGGAGCACGTGATTAATAAAAATGTTCCCGTTCGCTACGTGTTACGAATTTCCCATTGGCCGTCCGTTGAAAACATCCCCCTTTGTCCATCGGTTTTTATTTCCTCCAGGCTTTTAATCTCGTCTATTCATCCTCATTGTCGGTACAACTCTGAAAGCGCCATTAGCCGTGAGAGTTATCTCCCAGAAATATGATGCTCTACGCTACCGTTATTTGCATGAGAATACTAAAACATGTTGATTTAAGAAGCAAGAGATGTATGAACAATATTCGTTCTTTGTCTATCGGTGATAAATAGCTAGTTCCCCTCCGACTACGGTCTCATTCATTTCCATAATTTTCACTGATAAGTAATAAACATATTCCAATTATTGAGATTCCTCGTACTGCATTTCCGTTTCGTAATTATAAAGTTTTTCATATAAAATTAAAACTCGTTTAAACGTGAAATTCTCCGAAGTGGAAGTAAATTCCGATGAAAAATTAATAATTGACTGCAATTACACCCCGCCATTAGGTATCCGATATTCGTCACGCACGTGACCCGTTTCAAGGGATCATTCGTATATATCTGTTTAACATAATCAATGATATACCCGTACATGCGTGAATTTCTCCGCTAACACGTGTAACATGCCAAATCTCATCAGCGATGCGTTGCATCAAACCGTGCGTTGCCAGTTATCCGTAAACACTGATTATTCGTCATAGTTATCGAAAACGACGATTTAATTAATACTCTGCCTAACTATAGAGTAATGCGTATCAATTAGCGCAAAGTATCAAGCGTGCTTGTTCAGTCAATACGGCACCGCATCCAAGCAATTAACACTGCTCCCGCGAATGTAATTACAGTTTTTCCATTAGAGTTTACCATGTAATTCTGGAAATTTTTATTCCATTTCATTTCAACGTTTCGCTCGTCAACAATTTTTATCCCGATAAGTAAACGGTTTCATTTACCCAGTATTTATTGTGTGAAAAACTCTTTACGCTCGTGTTTTCAACGGGTGAAACGTATCGTATGTGAAAACGAGTGAAAACGGTTAACATAATTGATATTCAAGTCCATCATGTGAGGATAGAAGTGTGTACTTACGCATACTTTTAGATGAGCCAGCTAAGCAATCAGATTTTTGCACGGTATAAAAGTACATTTTAAATCTTCAAAACGCTTCCTCTTGGTATCAGCGTAGAATATATATAATTTCTTTTAATAAAGTCTTAATAATAACAAATACAGATTGAAATACTAAAATACAAATAGTATTGTTAAGAGAGATTATATTTGCATATTTATCACAAAGTTTGAGTAGAAAAGTGAAAATATTAAAAATCCAATACAGCGGAAGATAAGAAAGCGTACTAGGCGTCGTAAAACGTCGTTTGGCTACACACCTTCTCTCTTTACATCATATCCAAGTCCAATTAATATCATATGACGTAAACAATATTAGCTTTCGACACTGGCAAACTTTTAATTGTTATTATGGATTCGATATCGAAACAATGTCGACAACTTATGATACCAGAACAAGTACCGCATTGTAGGTACATACATACGTGCGCCGCGTTTCCCTCCGATCGCGCGGTGTTTACAAAACTTTGTTTTGTTAAAAGCTAGATGGAGTATAAAACCCGTTTCCATTACGCTTGTTCTACAATGTTTGCCCGGAGTCAAACATTTGGAAAGGTAGATACAGCGTAACGGGGAACGACGAAAAAACAAAATGCCTGAAAAATACGTTTCGCGCTATTTCACGTGCGAGAAACGGCAACCGTGGCGAATAAATAGAAGCAGAGTCGAATTTTATAGATTCCAGTCCGCGATCGTCGAGCAAATCCCTTTTCTCAGGCGTAAGGAACCGGTTATGATTATCCATCTCTCGTAATCTTTCCCCTAGAATCGAGAACAGTCTTGGGCAAAAATTTACACACAAACCTTAGTAGAAAATGTTAACCTTCCGCAGGAAGGAAATTAAAATAGGGAAATAGAATTTATTAATTTGTTTACATCTGTGCATTAAACATAGACATACGTTTAATTTATAGACGTTGCAATCCGTTTTAGCCGGTAGACATTTTGCGTCGTGAAAGAGATAAACGAATGGAAGCGATTAGAAACTGGCCGGTCGTAAAAAAGTGAAACACAAAATTTCCCCGAGGATTTTCTTCGGTGCATTTCCTTCCATGTTTTCAATAATAACTGCGCGGGTCGTATATATTCGCTCCGGTGCGTGACGCAGACGTTCCACGCCGCTTTAATTTCTCGGCAACCAGTAGAATTCGCAGCGCAAATATTTGTTAAACATCAGTTCAGTAGTTTTCCGTATCCTTGCTTCATTGAATTGAGCGCTGTTACGCGAATTGCGCAAGATGCCGGACGATTTGAATGCAAAAACCCAATTACAAATCGTCCAGAATTTCTTTTCGAACTTTAAGGGATGTTTGATATTTTAAAAATGATTTTCAAAATCGAAGAAGGAAAGAAATTTAATTCTTTTAATTTTATTAAAACGTAAACTCTTAAGTATCTCAATTTAAGAATAAATGGACTTTGGCCATTTTCGTAATAAATGGTTTCGTAATAAAATGGTCGTTATGACTATTGTCCGTCTAATTCATGATTTACATTCCTAACTTCCTGATATCGTTCTTGAATAAACAGATATAATTAACTTAAACAAATTTTAGCAAAACGTAATAGACATGTAATAGATCAGCGTTTCTTTATTACTCAATCAGGGTAACATGAAAGTGGTGTGAAGAATGTCATTAATTCCGTCATTAGAAGGTCTGTGCCTCGAAGTTCATTAGAAAATTCACGCATCGGGAAGGATTCATGGAAGAGGGAATATTTTCTAGAGACAGCAGCGACGCTTGTCGTGATTTTAACGAGGGGATCACGAAAAAAAAACGAAGAAAATTCGCTGCGTTCTCGTTAAAACTCAGCCGGGCCCGCCCGTTTCAATGGTCATGCAGTTGCTGCGAGTACGTTGCCTACCGAGAACACTTCAATGGGCTAGATAATTAACCCATGATCTAGAGTTCGCATCGACGCCTCCTCCAACCTGCCAGATCTACGATGAAAACGTACAATTCTTATTTGCTTCTTCGCAAACTCGATAAATCATCAATAGGATTATACAGCGTGTCTGAAAACGTGCCAAAATTATACTACGTGTTCCGAAAATCAAATAGATGAGAAATGGCCATATAAACGCGTGGAAAGATTATTGGAAAGAGTTCATAAACTTACGGACGAAATTTATGCTTTTAATTAGAGAAATATTTGAACATTTATTATAATTGTCTCAATGAATAAAAAGTATGTTTTCAATAAATCAATTAAGTCTCGAAGCCATTGATCAGGTCATATAAAAAAATAACTAACTGAATTATCACTATAAGTTGTAATTAAGTAATTATTAATATAGATTTATATCAATTTTTTGTCTATCTATTGGACCTCGAAAATACGTCGTACAATTTTCGCACCAACCTTTTCGGATACCATCTACGGTTACGTTCTATCTCTTTGCTATCATGTTTTTCCATCTGGTGACTATGATTTGAATCACGGTACTTATCGTTTCCAATTATTCTCGATGAAACCCAGCGCGATCTGACCTCAAAGAGGATCCTCGGAGATCCCGTAAACAAGCGAAACTGGAAATGGCTAAAGTTCCGAGTTCCCTGGCTCTAAATAAAAGGAGTAAACATCGTGAACGGAATAATAAAAGAAAGGAAAAATATAACGAGCATCGAATCGTAACGACTGAATTCCCATCCGATCGAAAAAAGGGAACTGCGTAATTAGGAAGCGAGTTCCGATACGGGAAGTGAGGTAGATTTCGTATGCGATTCTTGAAGCATCTCTCCGAAGTTTCAAGGTTTCCCCAGCCACCGTGGAGAGAACCGAGAGACGAGAAGGGGAAACTACCTACCGTCCCGGCGAATTTATCAGCCGGAGACTTCGTTACCGCCATTCGGTTGCCTCGCCAGGAGGCCAGTAATTCCATCTTCTATACAAGATACGTCGCCTTGATATCGAGCCCTCACCCTACTCGGCGCGAAACTTGGCTCGTAGAAAGAAGATGATGTGTGTTACCCGCTCGCATGCCATACGCTTACCCGGCGAAGTTTCAGGCTTCGTTGAAGCGGATAGGACTGAGGGATAGACGTTGGCCCGGAGACTACGCGCCCGGTGTAGACTTTGTCGCAGCTGACGGACAAAGGGGACGTCGGCTACCGTCGTTTGTACATGCTCGTAAATTTCATTTGTTTAATTAACAACGTTTTACAATTACGAGCGGACTGCCGCTCGCGACGGTCCCTTAAACAGAGGCGAATCTTTGTCACGTGCACAGTTTCATGTAAAGAGAGAGAGAGGGTATGGAGGAGGGAGTATCACCTGGTTCATAATTTATGCCATGGTTGCCGTTTTTTGGGTTGGAGTTTCAAATCAGCCCTTTTGCGAGTTAAAAAGCTTCTTTATGCTCGTTTCTATCTCCGGCCCTTGTAAGCGTTAATATTTAATGCAAATTAATTCCCTTGCTTCAGGACGTTAACGTCGTGGCTATGTAAGTAAAGTGTAAAGAGTGACCCGGGACGTGTTGATGGGAATTCTTAATACACGTTGATAAAGAACTGTAATTATCAGATTCAAGAGAGGGGGTGACATCGCGAAAGAAGTTCGTATTAATTTCGCGTGTTAAATTTATATTAGAATAAAACTAAGGACAGGTCACGCGTAATTAGAAGTTCTATGATCTGTTACGGGAATCAAGTTTAACAGGCACTTTAATTGCGCCCGAACTCCGATAGGCTATCGTTCGGCCAATTTCGACGAAGCGAAATTTTGTCACTCTACTGGTTAGACGCGCGGCGAAGTACGTTCACTCGAAAGTACAATGTATGGATCGTAAATACCTTTTCCGAGGGAAGTTAACAGATTTACACAGGTAGAACACGGGACTGAAATTCAGTTGCGAGCATTTACTCGCGCTGCGGAGACGCGGCGCGGTGCTACGAATGGAAAGTAAGCACTTTGTTTTAAACGTTGCCGCGAGCAGCCCTCGGCGTAAAGCGGCCGGGAATATATTATGGTTGGAGCCAAAAAGTATCATCGTGGGAAGCCAGCGTGACACGATGCCACAGGAAGGATATAAAACGCGGCATAAGATTTTCATTTAATTTTCCTTACCTCCTATAATATTCTCCCTTTTGTTTGAAGAATTATTAAATATATATATGTTAATTTTTAAGAAATGTCGTGGGAAACGAATTAATATTAAATGTATATTATAACCATTTTATAAAATATCTAATAGTTCTATACATTAATTAATACGTGAAAAATTCGCCAAATATTTGTGTACAAGTTCCTCGAGTGCATTGAAATTCAAATAATATACAAATATGAATATCACATTAATTATGCAGCTGCGACCGAGACGGACGAATCATTCGTAGAAATATTTCAGCAGCGTGAAAATTCGAGCCAGGGCACGTGACCCTTTAAACGTGTGTTGATTAATTACTCGTGTAAAATGTAATTGCGCGTAAAATGATAAATGAGCGAGAGGCATAATCTTGAGAATTACAACATCCCTAATAGCATGAGACACGACTGTCGTAGACATGTCACCCCGCAGTCCAGGTTCGCTTATCTTTCGCCTGTACGCGGCACCGTAAATTTGCTTTTCCCGCTACGTTTGAAGTTCGAACATGTATGCAGGTACGTGCATAGGCGCGCGTGTCGACGTGTACGGCACGCTCGCGTGTGGAATACGGTTACACACGCAGCCACCGGCCGGGCCCGGAGTGCGGCGAGTGGTTGCATCGCACGCAACGCAACGTTGTTCGTCCTCCTTCCATTGAATTGTTATAATCACCCCGGGGAACACGCGAGCTCGTTAATTGCTACATTTTCTCCGCGAAATTACATTACCGCGACAGCTGTCGTGTAACGCTCTCCCGTGTTTCCCCGCATATAATATTCGGTTTCTGAGGCGTGCCGCGCGATACAGTATCCTCTCTCTCTCTCTCTCTCTCTCTCTCTCTCTCTCTCTCTCTCTCTCTCTCTCTC
>SHCU01000205.1:89335-107260 GCA_004307685.1 Ceratina australensis | reverse complement strand
AATAAAGTACAAATATTAATAAAATTACATTCCTTTCAACAAAAGGAATAAGCACAAAGAATTAAGAATTAAGCTGGTAAAAAACGACTGGTCGATAAAGTGTTAAGTAAATGAATATCAAAATAGTTAACTGAATTCTTTTGGAAAATGGACCTGAACCGCTAAAGAAATAAACGGCTCATATAATCATTTCAAATGAACATTTAGAATAGTTGAAACTACATCAAGCGTAAATCCGTTCAGAATCTCGTTTGAGGTTTAATGCAAGCGTTGATTATTTTTTTACAAAGTGTATTTCGGATATCAATCTGTTTATAAAGAACAAAGAGCGGCCCTACGAATAGCTTTCTCTTTACATCTCCGCCGTGTTCCGGTTTCAATCATCCGTTCTCTCTCTCCTGCAGCTCGTTTATCGCGTTTTACCGACGGGGGTAGGCCGTCTAGCTGCGTCAGGAATAAATATCCCGTACTTTTGTCTTTCTTCATCAGATTCTACTTTTCTCCCGCCGGTGTTCCCGGACAGGCTGGTTTACGATACGAGCTGGATAACTGAAACTCGTTCAAAGTTTCCGGGGGAGTGTACCGATAGAGAAGACACTTTTCAGGGGGGCGCTATCATGCCCTGCTCCTCCGGGTCCAACGGTCCTGCGTGAGCGTTCTGCGTAGATAGACCTCGCTACGTTTCGGTGCAATTAACAAAGATACAAAGTACCTAACTTCGTTCCAGCCACTTTCCTCGAATGCGTTCCGCGACTGTATCAGGCTCTCCCCCGTTGAACTTCGCTTCACTTCGCCGGAGGATCCTTTGTACCCTCGTGACGGAGGATCGTCATATTTCTTTTCATTGTTTTCAGTGAAATTATCTAGCTGACATAAATTTCATACATTTGATAAAGTAAGCACATGCTAATCGTGAGAGACGTAACTCTTGCTCGTTTTATCGCGTTCATTGATCGTCGAACTTTACATTTAATGTTTGATCAATTCGTATATATAAATGACCACACGTATTAAACGTGAAGTTTTGTATGTAGGACTTTAATTTGTTAGATAAATTTCAAAGAGGCAGCGGGAGACGCGGAAAAGAACGAACGATTTTAATTATTTCAAGTAAAACTGTATTTAGGTTAATAGGAGCCATGGAAGCGCGCGTGAATTTACTAGCAATTCCGTTTAACAATTTGATAGCCGTGCGCGTTCCGCGCGAAAACCGGTATCCATTGGTAACGAGTTCCGTGAAAGATCGCTTTTAATGAAATAGTTCAGCCCGAATGGTATGTCGCTTTCTCGTTTCTCCTACAATAGCCTTTCTACATTTACATTCGATTGACGCCAGTTTTACAGCTTGGCAAATTGTCAACCGTTACCAAAGTTCCGGACAGCTTGTTAATAGTCAAATATGATATTAGGCAACGAATCGTCGACAAGTTTGTACCGACGTTTTAAATACAATATAAATATTTTTCGTGAAACGAGGTAAATGGAAACAAGGAAAATGTGACTGTTTTATAGCCTAATGAATTTAAGGGTGTGAGAAATTTCGCCATAAACGAAGACATTGTTCACCGTCAACCGTGATCAATTCGCTTTTAAAGAGAGCTCGCAATTCTTGTTCGTTCAGGTTTTACGATCGAGTGAATAGGTCCTTTAGATAACAAGCTTATTAACCGGGAGAGTTTTATTTTACTCATTGCTCGTGGACATCTTAGTTCGAGCCAGATGATTCTATAATACCGTTAAAAAATATGTTGCAATTAAATGGTTCAAAATTTTACGATATTCTCGTTTGCTAAAAACTATACTAACGAGAGATTCAAAGGAATAATCTTCATCAGAGAATTGAGCGAGTGACACGTGCATAGTAGATCACGGTGTTCGAGTGAATAGGACCTTTAGATAACAAGCTTATTAACCGGGAGAGTTTTATTTTACTCATTGCTCGTGGACAACTTAGTTCGAGCCAGATGATTCTATAATACCGTTAAAAAATATGTTGCAATTAAATGGTTCAAAATTTCACGATATTCTCGTTTGCTAAAATCTATACTAACGAGAGATTCAAAGGAATAATCTTCATCAGAGAATTGAGCGAGTGACACGTGCATAGTAGATCACGGTGTTCTAATTTAAATAATTTCGCATTACTGCACGAGGGATGTACTAATATGTACTAATCATCTGTTATCCGTATCACGAACATGGCACTGCAGCCTTGTATCAACATGTTTAAATTAGATGCTCCCCGGGTTTGATTGCACAGGCGGAAGAGACGCGCGCTGTATTAGAGATCAGTCGTAAACGATAAAGAAATATCAGCCGCATCGACTTCGCGTTAATATCGAATCCTCTGTTATATCATAACTCTTATTGAATCTCCTGTAACAGACAATGTTCGCGATTACCTCGTTGAAAAGATACTTCGCGTTGAAAGTACTTTTACAACAGTTTCAACTGAAACTTTTGTCGCATTTTTATCTCCCTCCATGAATCTCGGCGAACCCTACAAGAGATTATAATCGCACTTACCCCACTAAGAACTTTACTTCGTTGAATGCACTAATTGCATATTATCATATAATGAAAATGTCACTATTATTATTATGATATTAATTATTTTTATAGGGTCATGGTCTATTCACACTACGATTTTCCGATCAGATTTTTTCCAACCGGTTTTTCAGATTCGTTGGCTGCCTTTTAGCAGCCGAGAACCGATAGGAGAAATTTGCTGGAATTTAAAAAACCGGCCGGAAAATCTTAGCGAGAACAGACCATAAAACAGAATCGGCAATTGAAAAAAGGTAGTGATCGAGCAGATAAAGGAAAGTGAGCAAATCAGGACACGGACGAATGGTCGAACAGATCGTTAATTCCGATTCCGGATTCTGTAAACATAATTCAACAGGAAGAAATAATTCTTCCCTGTTCCCGATAAATCTTATACACTCAACGGACACGCTCGCGTTCCGTTTCGTCGAGTGTAAAACTGCCGCGGCACATCGTTTCACGCGCGTAATTTCAGAACCGCTTCGTTCGGTGAAATCGTCGCGTTTCTCGATACAATTCGCCGGCGGAATCGAACGTACGAACGGGAGAAAGGTGAGAGGGCGGAAAGGAAGTTGCCAAGGGTAGAAAACTCGATCTCACGATTCCGTTATAATTTGCCACGGGAAATGTAATATAACCGTGCAGTCAACAATTACAGCCGCGAGATGGAATAAAAACGGGACTCGCTTTTAAACTACGCGAAACTATTGTATTTCTTTATGACCGATAGAGTGGAAGCTCCCTCGGCTCTGTTCTTCTTTTATATGTATGCGCCCTCGGCTTCTTCCTAACTGTAACCGCTCGAACAAGTCGATAAACGTTGATCTTGGCAACAATTTCATTCGAGATTAGTATTCGCTGAACTGACGCTTAGAATCTTGGATTATTTAAATCGTGCAAGTTTTCCGACGTACCCGCGACGCGCGAGGCGCAACTTGAAATTGGGGTCGAGTGTCGCGCACTGGGAAAGTTTGATGCAGTTCCTTTGCTACACTCGAAGGAAACAAGATCTTCTTTTTTTCCTTAACTTTCGTTCAGATTCATATAGTGAATCGCAATTATTTAGAGGATAGTTGTTAGTCATTGTTGAACGAGTCTGTATCATTGCAGGAAATTCTGTTTTAATAAAAGGAGAATTGGAAGAATAAAGTTTCTCGAATATCGTGGACAAAAATAGGAGTAATAAATTAAATGAAAAAATGTTACTGTTTATCCTGTTATGATAGGAAAAACGTTCATTTGTATGCATTAACCGATTCAATTGAGAAAAGTTTCCTTCCTGGAGATAGCGAACCACGCCGTCTGTCGTTTCGGTTAGATACACACACGCGATGTAATAGTCGGTTAACGGAATGTTTGTTGATTTTCAGTGAAGTATGTATGAATTGGAAATTTAGCGGAATATAACAGAAGTTCCGGTTATGTTATTCAAAGGGAAATCAATGAATGCTTATTCGAATCGAGCTATAATTTTCAGTTGCCGAGTATAATGGTTTGTTATTAATTTTCGCGTTTACCGTAACATGGTCAAATTCTATGTTCCAGCTTTTGTTCGTGCTCATTGCCCGGCGAATGAATTTTGATAGATTTCAATTCTTACCTTTTATCAACGTATTTATCCGGTCAAACATTTAATGTAATTACAAAGTAGAATATTGATACGAATTACAGTTTCTATGCATTCACATGATGTTTGAAAGTAAGGTTGGAACAAATGAAGAAATTAAAAAATTTAGTATTTTAACTTCGTATTTTTAGATTGTACTTTTGTTTGCGCGTGTCTCTCTCTCTCTTTAAGATCCAGAAGAATTAAATTGGAATTTTTCAATGCATTCATATAATGTTTGGATAAATGATGCAATTTGAACATCGCGAATATTTGGTATTTCAACTTGATGCTTTTAAACTGCAGTTCCCTTTGATAAACGTTCACATGTGCCTCTCTTCCCGTAAGATCCAGAAGAACCCTCAGAGAGAACATAGTACAAAGTTGGCAACAGCAAGATTAGTAACGTTAGGCGGTGGCTTCCTTGAACGCGAGAAACCTTTAGCTCGCATTTTTCCAGCGTCTCCCGACCTTTCCCGTTTGTCCTCTTAATTGAGTTTTTTTCAAAGAGCTCTATATCAAGACGTGCGCGCCGCGCCGTCTAGGTACATATCTAGCGTACCCTACAAGCGACGGAAACTGGAGAGTAACGAGAGAGCACTGCAAAGAAACGGGCCGCTAGTAAATTATCGCGCTTCTAATCTCGAGTATATTTCGTTGCGGAGCGGAGGTGGCAGTCTTTGCCGGGGCGAAACGTTTCTCGAGTTTACTGCTAGCAAAAGAACCGCCGCGTCCCTTCCCAGGCCAGCAGCAATCTCTCGTGAATTTTGTGGTACACTTCCTTCCTCTTTTTTTCCCCTCTCTTTCTCTCTCTCTCTCTCTCTCTCTCCTTCCATCGCCCCGCCTGACAGGCTAAATAAATGTAACGAGGTGGCGATTTTAAGTAACCTTCCTCTGGAACGTTGGACACCGTCGTTGAAAAAGATTTCATCGCCACACCACGATACCTGGATCGAGTTCACTTCCCACGGTCTCTTGTTTTTAAATGCTTCTTATGTACCCTGATTCCATTAGAAATAGAAATTCTCCTCTAAGCCCCCAGCTTCTAACTTGAGAGACAGTAAAACCTTTTAATACAAAATTAATGTTTGTACCATTGTATCTAGAAATACAGAATTTTGCGTGTTAACGTGATAGTGAAAATTCAGTCCAACAACGTTTATTTTTATCTCTCTTCCATTTTATATTTATATTTTATTATGTGGTTTTTATTAAAGCATTTTTCGGAGTAGGTTTTATAAAATAGGCATGGCTAACACGTGGCCTACCGGAGGATTTTATTTTTCTATTGAAACTCATAGTTTTTGTTATATACACAAAGAATAAACGAATATTTTATTAATCAAAATTCGAGAGTTAATTATATTGGATCATGATACAATAATTAAGTATTATTCACTTTGTATTTGTATTATATTTTCTAAAAGTATGGTTACCTAAACCGCGGCGCGACGTAATATTATGCGGTACCAAATTGGCCCGCGAAACCATTTGAGTTTATTATGCTTGTTATACAAGATTATATTTCATAGATTGGTATTTGATTGAAATTTAAGGGGAATTAAGGGATTTAAAAAAATCAATACAGCGATCGTAAACAGATACTCTTGTTTCAAAAGACAAAATAAGAACTTTTATTAAGGAGTTGAGGTTATAGAAATGAAATTTACAAAGGAATAAGTTGAATGCGTTTTGCGACTCTTCAAAATTCAGCCCAGATTTCTGGGCTTCAGCAAGCTTATATTTTATAGCAAAATCTAATTATTCCACTAATTCCAGCTTCTTTGTAATTCATCATTTTTAGAACATGCCTGTAATTTTAATAACTATAATTATTTGATTTAATCCAAAGCATGGCAAATAAAGTCTTAAGATAAACGTCAAAATAATAGATTCTTTTTTTCCTAATGTATTTATCTACGTAACCCAGGAACATAATCACTGTCGATCGACCCGTTTCGCAGCCGTGAGCACAAACAGTCGTCACGGGCGCGTTTATTACAGTTTCCACGAGTTACGTTGTTAATAATTTATCGGGCCGATAACGATGAACGGGTGTCGGAGCGTAAAATTGTTCATCGGATTCCCCCGTTTGAACTCGTTTCGTACTTCACGCGTCCAGAAAGAATTAACTTAAAAGGGGACGCGTTTAAACGGTAACTAATTCCATTACGCAATGTCATTACTCGTACAATTAAACGACGAACGGTTCGCTCGGTTGAATGTAATAGTCCCACGTTAATTCCGTTTGCAACACCCGATACAGAAAAAGTACCGTCGGTTACACGTGCGTTAACAACATTCGATTCGTTATACAATGTTTACGTAATTTACGATACATTGTTTCGTTCGTATAGATACCGTCAAGTTAGTATCTTCTTAGCTCTGAGTAGCTTCGAATTCTTCTTACTCGCCCGTTTGTAATCGAACGTATGACTATTGTGAAAACGTTGGAATATTGAAGGTTGAATGTTACGAAGGGAAGGTGGCTAGGCAAAAAGCTTGGAAGTTTCGATAAGGCTCTCGGCGGGATCGAAAGTACTGGCAAACTGATATAATAAGTTTGATTAAGTATCATCGAGGAGTTCCTCCTCGTTCATCGACAAAAGGACTCTGCTTGCTGTCAATGGACCTCCCTGTCAGCGATGTTAGGGACGATCCTTTATTAAAGGCGACGCATGGTTTATCAACGTCTATCTAAGAGGTTTCTTGCCGATTCGGAAAGTTTCCCCGAATGCCTATCGAGGGTCAAAATAGAGTCGAAAATGGTAGATGTAATATCCTAACAGAAGAAATATTGTGGTGCGTTCCCTTACGTTCGAGGAATACGAATGGCTCATTTGTGCAAAAAAAGCGGGATAGAACTTTTACCTAGCTTTCAGATATAAATTACAGTATTTATTATATTGCTTTCATTGATCACGGCATAGCTACTTAAAATAATTCTACCGATAAATTGACAAAAGTATTACAGCGACTCTGTACGAAGTTGTGTCATTAAAAACGTGAATATAATTTCATTTCGGAAAATTGTAACAGTAAATTTGTCTAACAGTTCAGAGAAAAAATAAAATATGGAAGTTCGTTAAATTCACTAATTTATTTTAATGAAGCACAAACTACCCAGGCAGAAATTGAAAATTACATGGCTATACACGTAATGATATTTTCGTATAACAACGTTTACCGCTTCATTTAATTTTAGTTCACCCAATAATGGTACTTCGTAGCCATTACATATGCATAACGCATTCAATTACGTATATAAATTCTACACGTAGAACGGTTTATCAGACTAACTTAATATCACGGTATTTATATAGTATGTCCAATTGAAATGAACGTGTACAGTGGTCTCGGTGATATTGATCTCTGACGATTCTTACGTGGAACCGGCACCGTTTGCAAACAGTGTGTCATTCGGTAACGAAGGAAGAAACGTGACATTATTGAGACCCGGCGATGTGAACAGAACTGAGAGCACGATTGGACGTTTCTTGCTTGACAAATTGAATCGTTGGATTAATCTCTTCGCAGCGGCGGCGGTAGAGAACGTTGAATCGATCCGAACGATAATCCACTTAAAATCTGTGGCGGAGGCGAAGTTCCAGCGACTTCTCTTTCGATCTCCGAGAGATTTGCGGCTGTCGCGTCCAGGTTCGACGGTACAGGTGCCGAAGTTTTCACAGTACGCCGAGTTGCGGATGACACAGGAAACGGTTTTAGAACTCAATGTGCGCTTGCGATTGCAAGCCCTTCGGACAAACAAGATGATCAAGCTTATGGATTAGAATGATTAGTTGCGCAGAGTTTATCGGTTATGGATCAATGAGCAAAGCTCGAGGTAATTGCAAGTAATTGTAAATTATATTATCCAGACATTTATGTAAGGAGAAACTAGAGACTTTAAGTCGGTTGGTGAAAGAATGAAATCAGATGGAACGAGTAAACAGGGATGTAAGAGGAATACTAAAGGGAGATAAAAGATAGAGTGGTAGAAAAAAAAGGAAGAGGAATTTAAGTAATATTTCATATATTTACATACACAACCACATGCAATTCCTACCTTACCCTTTTAGCACTCTGAAATATATTTCAATTTTATTACCAGCAGCTTCCATCAGCTTCAAGTGTTTTATTTGAAATTTGTTTTAAAGGATAACTCCTTCATTTTTATTTCTCATGTTTTTGGACATGAGAAAATACCCAGTAGGACTCAACGTCTATAAAATCCTGAATGCTCTCTTGTAAATTATGGACTTATTTATTTGAACACTCCGTTATGTGACTCGTATAACAGTCACGAGAAGTTGTTCGGGCGTGGCAGCCACAGAGTCTGAAAATGACTTGGCCCAGGCTTAGCTGTCGAAGGGAAAAAAGTTTCCAACCGGAGTTGGTCCGATTTTTCCAAAGAATCGAGGAGAGCACACGGGGTCGTCAACATGCAAATCGTGGAACGGGAGAAGCGAAACGGGAATGAGAACGAAAATTGTGACGCTGCGCTCTGTACGAGTGTTGGTAATCTGATGCATAAGTAATCGTACGAGTAACCTTAATATATATACGTATTACCCCGGTTGCGAGATCAACTTGCAGCTTCGGAGTTCCGTATCGAATAATGAGAGCATTCAGAGCCGTAAAAAAACTGAGTGCTGCGGTTAATCGATCATTGAGGATGTACGAATAAAATGCGAGTTGAATGTTCTCAAATCTATGGTCAGAATCGTAGCCAGCTCGTGCTTCTTTCTAGGGGACAATATCCAAAAACGATAATGTTTAATACTTGATGTAGCATCAATGCTTCGGAATTTTAATACGAATTTTAAAACAATTTTAACACGTTCCGTGCCATGTACTATTTATGGTACACGCAAACAATACACTGAAAATGTGTGTTTACAAATTTAATTCTGTAAAATATGTTTCCATCAAAGGAGTGAGGTACTGTACAAAATGCAGTACAGGACTCAACTCATTAAATATATTAACATTTTATTATACTATTAATTATTATATTATTATTATTATTATATATTATTAATTCTCTTAGATTTTGTCCTCGTAAGGAAAATTCACATTTGCAAAAAATCCTGTTTCCTCCTGGATTTTACATTTTTTTGAAATATTTTCTGTTACAAATGTATGAAAGTATAGTTCATAGGCAACGTCAGAAGTGTTCGCGCGGTACGATGGAATCCGACGGGGAAACGTACCGATTTTCGCGTAGTCGTTTTTTAAACGATCGTTAATAGCCGCACGTTGGCATGTATCGGCGCGGAGGGCTAAAGGATGAGGGAATCGGCCACTATCGCCACTTATCAGCGGTTCAGATTCAATTGGCACTCCTGCTCGGCCGCGCGGGGAATGATATTATCCCCTGCGGGTGTTTTCGCGTTCTCGAAAAGGATTAAAGCGATACGAGCCCGTGCCGCATTGCGATCGAAACGAGTAAATAAAATCGACGGGGAACGCAGCGCGCGCATTTTTCACAACGCGCCCCGTTAACGTTCATTAAACTTGCATTCCGCTTTCAGTCTGGAGACACATGCGCTTCCTTGCTTGCATAGCTGCGCCCTTTGTGCCCCGTTCCTTTTTTTTTGGGGCCCTTGTTCAAATGGTCTTCGTCCGGTTACAGCGCCGAAGGAACGATTCATTCAGCTTCCCGAGCTGTTTCGCTGTCTCTTTGATAAAAACTGTAACGTCGCGGACGTTCGTTTCCGCGCGTAAGAGCATCGCGCCGGAACGATAGTAAAAAACGGTGATAGGGAATTCGTACGATCTGACGAGTACGTGGGCGCTTGATTGTCTCGTATAATTTTAAAATGGAATGCAGCTAGGGACGCGTGAAACGAAAGAGAACGCGAAAGGTCTCTGATAAATAGACTACGGGTTTTATGCGTTTGTTGAAATATCGTACGTGCTGAAATTATAAACAATTGATTTCTTGTCCAAGGTCACGTGAAATATTAACACTTTATCGACCGGTCGTTTTTTAGGCTACCACTCACTAAGTACCGGCTTAATTCTTAATGAAATTCTTTGTGCTTATCCCTTTTATTCAAAGGAATGTAATTTTATTAATATTTATACTTTATTTTTCATTTATTTTATATAATAAAAGGCTTTATGAACTGACATACATGAAATATATTCAAGGTAATAGTAATTCAATTTTTTCATAATTTAATAATTCGATGACCAAAAGCCGATTAATAGGCTAGCGGTCAATAAATGAATACGCAATATGATTTTTGACATACGATAGGAATTCCCATTTCGATGTCATTTTTTATATTGATATTATAAATAGTTTATTTTGTATAAATATCTGGACTCTAATGATAAACAATCATTCATGATAACAGTGGGACAGACCTTTAAGAGCGTTGTTATATTACTTTCCGTGACGTATTTTCAACAGAAATAAGTTTCCTAATCTTCATCCAAGATGTACAGTCACTTAAAATCGATACAAACTACGGTTATTTCAAATTCTTATTAACAAATATTTCATACTCCTATATGCTGTAATACATATTGCGTACAACGTAATATGTATTAAGTGGGATCAGCGGATAGTCTATCGCCGGCTATATTTACGCTTCTTCATCCCCGATGTATTTTATTTAGAGCCATTGGGGAGGCAATGCGTTTTTCGCTTTCCGTGCAATTACGCTATTTTCCGGGATTTCAGACGTTCGAACGCGCAGTCAACCGTCACTACATTTTCATTTGCCTATCGATGTGCCGCCTCTCATATACACGCTTGTTTCCAGTTCGTTTTACCCCGTCCTCTTTTTTTTTTATTCCCAAACGTTTCCCCCATCCTGCGCTTTTTTTGTATTTTAATGCACTTCCTCGGTCCATTTTCGGGCTTCGATGCCAAAACCCGTTCACGCCCAGTGGAGAGTCTATTTACAAGATTCAAAAGTTCCTAACTCTCGGGATTATCGTTAATAAATTTACAACAGCGTTTTATGTTAAAATTGTGATTAAAGTTAATAACGTGTATACACAAAAAAAAGAATTGTCACGGCTACGTTTCCAAGTTACGGATTTTTTAGATTCATGGACGGTGGTCTAACGGTACGAGAAACTAGAACGTTGTACACCGTTTTTCAGAAAAAGGTTTCTGCTTTTTTCATGTCCCTCTAACTTCCCATTCACGAGTAATTACAACTAAGTTCGTATTGCGCGTTTTCTCGTTACGAGAACCGGGATGTGATTCTCTTCTTTTATTAGTAACCGTCGCTACTGGAACTGCTTCGGAAGCTCGTTAGACTTTGATATTTTACTTTATGACCTTTCAGATGCAGATATATTATGCAGTTTTTAATCAACACGAATTAAATGGGCCGAGTTGTAACCTACGATATTTAAAATGTTGTTTGCAAATTTTTCGTAATTTCCCGTTTAATTAGAACGTGCCCATTAATGTAATGAAAAGCGCGAGCAATTCCAGGAACAATTTGATATTTTACAGACTCCATTTAACCCGGAATTATTATACATCTGCCCTGCTGAATTTATTTTTTTCCGCTCGCTGGATAAACACTTAACATGCATTGCCACGGGAAGGAATGGCAGACTGTTTGATGAAAGGATTAGCTATGTAAAAATATTTCCATTTTTTCGATTGAATTGTTTCACATTCAATTAGCAAACGAACGTCCTCGAAAAATTCATAAACCTGTAATAGGATTACACGACGTATTATACTTTTGACAGTTTTGCGTTGTTAAATATTTATAACCGAGCTCGTTGCATCGAAAAGAATGCGGGTATGTCACTAGAAATTAGCAAGCAGTTCTCAACAAAAAATCCAATAAAAATCTTATATGACGATGAATGACTTTATAAGATTTCATATACATACAACTATTCAAAATAACTTTCAAAATAATGAACAAAAATCTTCTATGATGATACGCGGTTTCATAAGATTTCACGTATACAACTTTATTAGTTAAAATAGCGAACGAAAATCTTCTACGATGATATGCGATTTATTAAAGATATTAACTTTGTAACAAAGTTGGGCTAATATTTCTGGACGAGGACAAGTTATTCAATAATATGAAGAACTCGACGGTGGGTTTTTGGCACGGGCGGTGTAATGTATTTCTTCTCGTCCATTTACTATACTTTCCGTCGTATCAGCGAACCGCGAACTTCCAAATCCTTTTCTGTCCATCGTAATGCCCGTACACAGCTTGCCGAAACTCCGTCACATGTTCCCGAGGTTTCTTCGAAACAATATGATGCGCGGCGCTGTAAAAACTCCCGGGTCCCCGCGATTACGGAATTGTCGACGACGACGAGTTTTCCCTGTGGCCTGAAAAAAAAAAAAAAAACGTATAACGTGAAAAATCGCGGATGACGCTGGGGCCATTGTTGGCCCCCTCGTTTCTCCGGGGCTCGATCGAACCGCCAAACTTCCCGTAATAACTCAAGGAATTCGTTAACTTGTCCACCCTGCGACGTAAAAACCGTAGGTACTTTTTCAGCGGTACGTAACGGCGGTCACCGATGCTAAATCTGTTTGTTACTTCCGGTTGATTCACTACGACGAAAGTCGGAAAGTACGGGGAAACAACAATAAACCGGTCGTATTGTATCGAATTCCTCGGGAAACGAATCTCCCACTGGCTATCGCGTGGATTCTTCTGCCGTTACAAAAGATTCCGTTTGTTAATGCGTTCAATGCTCCCCCAAGTTAGTCTTACAACTTTCAACGTAACCCAGTAGGCTTCTATGTCGATCGGTGCGGTCGGTGATACGAGGTGCTTAAATTTTTTAACGTTTTACGAACCCTTACATAGAATAAAATTACCATGAATTAAATTCTCTGCGAAGTTTTAAACATTTTGCCAGGCTATTCAAAATGTACATTTTAAATAATAACGAAAAATATATTTCTAACTCCATAAGAATAAGATATATAAAATAGTCCAACGTGTCATTCCTAATATTTTAAGGTCAACTCTGTCTGCTAAAATATGTTCCTCATTTAAAATGACCTCGATCAACATAAATGTTCAAAATGTACATTTCGAATATTGAATATATAAATATATTGAATTATAACATATTGAATATATAAAACATATTGAATATAAAAAATCATATTGAATATATAAATTCAAAATGTACATTTTGAATATTTATGTTGATGGAAGTCATTTTAAATGAGGAACATATTTTAGCAGACGGAGTTGACCTTATATTAAAATATTAGGAATGACACGTTGGACTATTTCATAAATCTTATTCTCATGGAGTTAGAAATATAATTTTCGAGAATATATAAAATTATGTTTTCACGTCCATCCTTAAGTTTCAGCGAAATTATTATGATTGAACGGAAAACCGATAAGATAATTAAATTCCTGTTCTGATAAATAAGCATTAGCATGAAACAGCAAAGTTCGAATTTTTACAGCATTATAAAACGCAGTTAGAGCCAGGCGAGTACACGCACTCGTCCAGCGGGTGCGTCAGGTGCACGCGGACTTGTGAAATGTATCGCGGTTGAAAGAAAACGGGCAAAATATTCTTCTCCGGCTGTTTCCGCGTAGGGAGTTTTGCAATTCTGATTACTCGCTCGCGGCTTCGCGTGCCGTTTAATTTGCGTAAACCGAGGCTCTTTCCCCCGCCGCGGCTCCTCTCGTCCGCGAAGCCATCTCGCGTCGCGTCGCACGAACCCGGGAGCGCGTTTTAGCGATAAAAAAAAAAAAAGAAACGGCCACCGAGAATCGTAATTGATCGATCCGCGGCGGACTTTCGAATTGGATGAAAATGTCAGAAATGAACTGACGGCTGCGGCCGCGGCCGGTAATTTATTGCGCTCGGAACGTCGAACCGCGGAAAATTTAGATGGTGATAGGAAATTGTACGACTTTAATCATCGGGCGGAAACGAAAATTCGACGGTGCCCGAAGAATTTACAAACGATTCGTTCCAATTTTTTTGACGTGAAAACAAATTTTTTAAATTGGTGAGAATGCAACGAGTCCGAGTAATTTACAGTTGTCGCGAAACATGAAATGAAAATAATCGGTGCGCGATGGGGGACGCTTAAATCGTTCTCTGTTACCAACGGGAGACGCATAGAAATGCCATTATGGAATTATAATAAATATCTGTCTTACGACTTTATAACAGATCTCATTATAACTTGAAAAATACTAACTTCTATCATCTGACTCCATTATGGAGCTCCTCGTTCTGTAAACTATGTACCTTGAACGGAATTAACTTAATAAGTAATCAGTGTTTGCGATTCAACGAAGGAAAAAGAAAATGCAAGCGCGGACAGGGAGACCGAGGAGAATTCTCCATTTCTGATCGTGACCTTTTGCGGTCACGAAACGGAGCTTAGTTTGCTTAATTCACGGTTCCGCAGGTGTGCACTGGAAATATCAGAGTTAAAACGGTTAATCGTGGTCTTCATCCCTTTGGGACACAGAGGAATTCAGCAAAGAGATAGAAAACTTTCGAGAGACTTAATTAACGAATAAAATTTTGGTTCGTATGAAAAGTTAAAACAATAACATTGATCAATTTTAACCATTTCAAATTCGGCCTGCTCAACTTGTGCACAATTATAATAATGGGGTTTTATTAACTTACGAAACCACAACAACGATCATCTCTTCGCTACGAAGATCGTAGCTGAACTACACTCTAAAAGAACGATCCTCGTAAGTCTGGACACGTTTATTTTCCGTTGTACAAACATCATGGTATATACAAAAGGGTAGAAATCATATTGCTAATTGAGGATTCCTCGAATTGTAAGAAACGATTTTCGTATACTGACTATTGAATAATACCAGCAAGATTCTACCTTAAATGTTTCAAAAAAATGATATCCCTTATATTTTGTTGATAAATTTTATTACTTCAAAAGATCATAATATTTCGATTCTGTGAAGTTCCGAAACTGATATCCGAGTAGGGATTCTCGTATCACGATTCATGAGGTCTAGTATAATTTGCAAGCAAATGTAGTTTCGAAGATGAGACGATGTTTTTTGTGCATCGGGTAACGGCGAGAGGAAAAAAAGGGGGGAAGAACCTAGTAGAAGTCAAACGGAGATTGAGAACATATCTGTCCTCAAAAGCAGTCCCTAGAAACTTTCAGCATGCACCGTGTGCCTGCCTACATTTCCCAGAATTCCTTTCAATTCGAAATGAAAGGAGGGAAGTGCTCCTCCAACTTCGCAGCTTTTGGCCTTTATGCGCGAAGAATTTTCATTTATTTTTCCTCTACTTGCTGCGCGGCAACTGTCACCGGAATAACGGCGCACGAAAATCAATGAGATCTTAACTGTCTAATCATTTCTTAGACGATCCCGTGATATTCGCCTTCAGAAATTCCAAAAGTACTAATCGACACATCAATCTTTCGATTACAATGAAATTTTCTGAATATTTCCAAAATATGCAATTATTAATAATACTAACGCGAACCGTGGTTAATAACAAAAAATCGTACTTTCATTCTATCTAAAAATTGCTATCAGTTCATATATTTTTTTATTTATACAAAAAAACGTGCAGGCGAATAATGTGACGCGAATGTTGTTGTCACAGTTCTATACACGAGCATAGCGTTTATTTAAAATGATACGCCTTATCTTGAAAAAAAAAAAAAAATAGAAAAAAAGACGAGGACGCGTGTAAAAACGTTTCGTCCTTGTATTTTCATGTTTTATTTCGAATTCGCGCTAAATAAATTTTTTATGCGATTAAACCTGTCAGAAACCGTTATGGACCACTCTGGCATTAAACAGAAAATCTGCACGCTGACGCATACATAGATAGACATTTGCACCGGTTGAGGATATTCGTTAAAAGGAACCATGCGTGGATGAAATACTGTTGAATCTGCTAGCGAAAGATTACATATTACTTGCAGAAACTGTAACTGCGAAACATCTCATTATAATTTAGAAGCGTCGAGTCGAATTATCCTTCAATTATTTTTGTACACTATTAAATTCTGAAAAAATATCAGTAAGTTATTATTATTACTGAAGAAACTTTACTTCCTGTCATATTTTACATATGAACTCAGCTTTGTTAACAACAATTTCCCAAGTAGTCGCAACGAAAGCATTAGAAATAACGTGAAGACACACATTTCACATTCGCGTGCCATCACGAGAGTTCATAACCGATTTTTATGCAGGTATGGACTCTCGTGACAGCAGTCATAGAAAAGGTTGGACCTCTTCCTGTCTCAATGGATCAGGACGACATCCTTTTTTTTGAGAACGTATACGATAATAATACGATAATAATATTTCACATTCGCGTGTGACTGCCATCACGAGAGTTCATAACCGATTTTTATGCAGGTATGGACTCTCATGACTCAAAAAGTTGGACCTCTTCCTGTCTCAATGGATCAAGGCGACATCCTTTTTTTTCGAGGATGTACACGATAGAAATACGTTCGTACGAACAACAAGCAGATTTTCCGTTTAATGCCGAACGATTTTTTCGCTGTTCGAGGGGATGGGAAAAATCAGTCCGCGGAGTAGTTCGGTTTTCGTGGAACAGGGACGTCTACCTAGTTCCGCGTAGCCGGAAGCTACCACGTAATAAGAGGTCTCATCCTGCAGCGACATCAAGACGCAGCAAAAGCTCCGGCTCTCTCGCTCTCTGTTTTAATATGAATGACGTATACGGTTCAATTCCTCCGGGCTTTAATGGGTCGAATCGTCGATAATCCGAGTGAACGGGGAACGTCAGCGGAAAATACAGGGAAGGGCCGGCACCGCGGTTCAACGGCAGGGGAGGGGGGAAGGAAGCTCGGTTCAGAAGAGGTAGGAGACAGAGAAACGTTGGGCAAGGGGAAGGAAAATGGTATGTTGATCCAGAGGGTATATAACGAAAGGTGGAATGGACGGATGGGGGGTTGGAAAGGAAGCGAGAAGAAAAATTGTACGTTTGCGCGAACGTGGACGTGTGTACAAAAGGTTAGGGAAACGCGGGGTGGGGCGAGGCGCGGTACGCGGGGTTGGCGGGGGGCGGCGGCCGGAGAAACGAGCTAGGCGGAGGGAGCGAGAGGAATTGTCATTCGGTGGAATTGCAATTTCTCGCTGACGCGTGCTGTGCAACCTCCGGCGCGCGAGGAGTAAAAGCGGACTAATGATGCACACTAGACTTAATGCTCCGTTCCTGTTCTCATTTCCCACAAAGGTGCGAGCTGCCTGCGGGATGTCAGCCTAGAAGTAGTTCCGGAGGTAGTGCAACGCGGTGAGAAGGTGATTCTGCGCTGCCATTACGATCTCGAGGAGACACTTCTTTACTCCCTCAAGTGGTACCGCGGCAACCATGAGTTCTACCGCTACATGCCCAGCGAGAAGCCGGCCACGAAGGTCTTCAACATTACCGGGATTTACGTCGACGTAAGTGTCAATATTTTTTCTCCTATCTGTGGTATAGATAGAGCCGGGACATCGTCGCGTCTGAAGTCCCGAACTTATATGGGATTTACGCAAAATTACATGAAATATTTATACAAAGTCACGAAAGATAAAATTCACCTTTTAACGCGTACATTCTCCGAGAAGTATAATATTATTTGGCACGAAGGAAAAACTGTTAAGATCGCGATAAGTACTTTGCTTAAGCACGGTTCATTCTTTCTCACCGTCATGATTTATCTCAGGAATGTGCTATATAATGTACAAACAGTATTATGAGTTGAGACATGGATATAACTCTTAAGTTGTAACTTAATGAGGATGGAAGATGAA
>SHCU01000205.1:58771-74145 GCA_004307685.1 Ceratina australensis | reverse complement strand
CCAAAATTAAATCAATTGTTCGATATCATGGGCATATAAAAAAATCGTGTGGTGCGATATAAATGTGATAATTATTATAATTCAATGAAACTTTGCATTTAAAAATTATATCCGAACAGTCTCGTATGTAACTTAATTATTTAATCGAAAATCCTATATCGAGTTACATTGTTCGTGCATCGATCGAGTTTCGTGTAAAACCTGACGGCGGGAATAAGCGTATCAGGGTCGAGCAATGATTCGTTTTGGCCGAAATTGTGGAAGGCGGTGCTCCGGGCCCGCATCAATCGACGAAACAACAAACAAGTGGTAGTCCGATCTGGATGTCCCGCGGTATTAGCCTTCCGGTTGGCCGGGGACGATCCAAATATGTGGTTTTATTGCATCGCGCTGGCCGACGCTCGTTAACAGCATCCTTGACCGCTGTAATCGCCGTAAAACAGGCCGCTTTTATCATCGTTCGAACATGTCTAGCGGCGCGACGCGAAGCGACGGGTTGCACGCACTGCCGCATCGGTTTTGAGGAAACCACCATCGCGCGTGCACACTCCAGCCCATTGCCGCAGTGTTTATCCCATGTTTCGGACCAACAATATTCGTAAATGTTTGCCCATTAAAATGATTAGCCGTGGGTAAACATCATTATACGTAATTTCCACGTTTCAAACGGAATAAAATCAATTAAAATATATAATAATGTAAATCGTAATTCATTTTATTTTATAAACGTTCTAATAAATTTTCTACGCGTTTTATAATGTTATCTTCTTGCTACATTTTATGGGTATGAGTCGTCGGCGATAGGGAAAAAAGCACGGTTTTTCTTCGACTTCGCTTCTCTCGTTCTCATTAAAAGCCACCCTTCGATCTTTTCGCTCCTCTGGCCGGTGCCTCTCCCACTTGAGCCCGCGGTGCATCTTTTTGCTTCGTTATTTAAATCATACTAATTATGCATATTTTGCCTCCGTCCCGATGAAACGATCCTCCGCCACTTTCCCCCCCGGGCCCGGGGGGGTGCTTCAGCCCAGCTATCTTGCTCCCGGTGTCTCGACTTTCGCGCTTGCTTCATCGAGCCAATTTACTCGAGTGCAGGGTAATTCCTGATAAGATGACGATTTTCTCGAGTGCCTCGCTCTCGACGATGCCCCCGGTCGCTCGCTCGCTCGCCCGCCCCAGAAACATTTAGCAAAAAAGCATTCTTTGTCGCGACACCCTGCTCCGATATTAACGTTCCGCTGTTTGTTTCCGCCTTAGGATAAGAACGAATCCTCAAAGTATGCCGCGTACGTTTAGAGCAAATTAAATTGAAAATTAAATGAAGTATTTCGTTTAAAATATTTATGAAATAAAGAAAGTAAATAAGAGTTAATAAAACAGTAGTGAATAATGAAGTATTCGTCTTATATGATTAATACAATTTGAAATTTGTAGTTTAATTTATAATTAAACGTTGCATTTATTTCTTCCATTAATTGATGAAAAAGAAATAATTTTTGAATTAGCATACGGTAAAAGTGTATGCGCGTGAAAAATCGCATTAAAATGGATGGGAAATAAATAATTGTTTGGTAATTAAGCACTGTCACCGAGCACGTTAATTAGACACAGAGATTGCAATATGCAAATTAAATTTCTCGCTCAGCTTGCGGCTCGGTTTAAATAATAAGCTTTTGTCGGAGCATCCTGATCATCCGGTATCGACGACCCGGCGCCCGAGACACGATCGTTAATAATAATTTATGTATTAATAATCCGCGGATACGCATGTGCCCGCTCGCAGTTGCCGATTTAACAGGATACCGAACAAAGATTCGTTCTGATTAGATTAACACAACGATAATTTATATCGTTTATGTCATTCTCGGTTTGCCGAGGAGGGTATTATCGTTTGAGCAATGCCGAAAGGTAGAATATCAAATTATCGCTACGCTAATAAGTACCGGAATTAGCTATTACCATATTAATTACGCGATAACGTTATTTTCGCAACCCGCGCGTTTATATATCATCGTTAATCCGCGTGCTTCCATCACAAAAACTTGAAATTATGCAAAATGAAAAATGATGCTTCGTATCAACGCAATTCGGGACCGGCAAATTCTTTCCGTTTCTAATACTCGTTTGTGATAATAGACGCTCCCGGCAAATACTCTCTCGGTGGCCTAATTGACAAACTTTTGAGCAACCATCTTAGTTGTTTTATACATACAGCGTTTTAATATGCGTATATTCAAATATTTTGCAAACGAAATGGTAGTAAACGAAGGACCTGCAATGCACTTCGTATCTTGAATATTGTGTATGTCAATCCTTCGATAATATAACATGAAATACACTTGGGAAGGCTGCCGTTTTTCAATAGTTTTTCTTAAATATGTTAATTAATCATGATAGATCTCTGTTGAATTATTTCTTCTAAGTGTACGCGAAATTAAGGCGAAAACGTCGAATGCTATACTTCCAAGTATTAGTGTGTGAAAATTATTTAGAGGAAACGCGACATCTGCGCAAACGATGACATCGATATAACGGAATAACAAGCTTAAATTCCACGATTATGAAGCTTGCATCGGGTTGAGTTAAAACGACGCGAAGAAGGCAATGAACCGCGCGCGCTCGTTAATGCGATGAAAATGGCAAAGAGACCCCGGTCCCAGATAAATTCGCCTCGTCGGGCGATCGCATCCGGGCGGAATTTAATTCGAATTATAACCGGTCCAAATAAATCGAATTATCGTTAATCGGCGGGCAGGCGTGGGATTTAAACGGAAACCAAATTCTAACTTCCACATGATACAAGCTTATAACTCCCGTAGCCGGTGTTCACTATGCCTTGCTTTCTGTGTTGCAGACCAGGAACTCGAACGAGAGCCAGGTCACGATACGCGATGTCGACTTCGCCCTCTCGGGTACGTTCACCTGCGAAGTAACAGCCGACGCACCGACCTTCTCCACGGCCTCTGTCTCCAAGAACCTCACGGTAGTGTGTAAGTACACCCTTCGTAATGTTACGCAAGAATATTGTGCTGGAAACAGGGAAGCTCGCCGTATTCGCTATATGAATCGCGGTACACTGTCATTCATGTGTGCCTCGATATTTTTACCTCTAGTCCCCGTCATAGGCTGACACTATACATTATGCATATAAACATTAATAATAATAATAGTTCATATATTTTAAGAATTTCATTTTAATCAATTAAGATCGTAATTTTAGTCAGATGAATTACAACTTCAACCCTTTGCACTCGAAGAATTTTTCCGCAAATATTTAATTTTATTCAAATTTTTTACCTGCAAATTAATGTATTTGCAATTCTTTTATTTGAATATTTTATAGTTCATATATGTCACCTCTCGAAGGCAAAGGGTTAATGGTTATGTTATTTGAACAACTGCAGACAAATGTGATAAAGCATTATAGAAAAAATAAAGGGAGATAGCTACATATAACGGGACTGTGTTTCTTAAAAAATATAAGGTAAGAATGATAAAATTCAGCACACGGCGTAGCGTTTCTCTTTAAATTCTCCTCTCAACATTTTCCAATTTTCTCCACCTTCACGTGCAAAGATCTATAACCCAATTCGCTACGTGGAAGCAGCCGGTATATGCACGCGGACTTCGCCGAGTCTTAAATATAAAGTAAAATTATACTCCTGTTTCCGACACAATCCTAGAAGAGTAACGTGTCTATTTTTCTTATTTACAGCTTTTAAAGATTCTCGTGAATAAATCAAATAAACGTATTATACATTTCCATTCGTCACGTCCCGCGCGTAGCACGATTCGCTTCTCTATAAAGTCCGTCTTCATACGCTCGCACTGGCAAATATCAGAATCATTTAACAACGCGATATCAAATTCAATACGAAGAAAATTCTGAAAATTTGGATTTTCATAATAAAAATAACCTAACTAAAGAGTAAAGTTTCTCCTTTATTCTGTTGAAACGAGCCGGTAGTCGTATCCAGCTACATTTTCAATAACCAACTGAAAGTAAAGCGCGGATATGCAGAGGATTAACGTGCAGCAGTCGCGGCATGCCTTTGCGTCTTATCCCCCTACGTCGAATCCGTGCGAATTTCTACGGCGTTGTGCGTGGCTTGCGGTGAAAGTTTCTCCTTGATAGCATCATTAACTCAGCTTGGGTTTGATCCGAGCCAGTTGCACCCTCGAACCCCTGTGAATCGGCTTCGTTGTCGCAAATGATTCCGCGCACGCCGTCTAGCGGTTCCGTACGTATCACGTATATATGTATCGCGCGTAGATATATGTGTACATGTACGTTCATGCATGCACGTGTATACATAGACACGCGGATACATACGGTTCGTCGTCGAGCTGGTTCTCACGTAAATTCGCGGAGTGTTTCTAATTTCCTCGAGCACGCCGCGGCGAGACGGGGGCGGCGAGATCAAAGGGGTGCTTCTGGGGTTAATCAGTGCACGCCGCAGAATCGGGAGTACGTTAACGTGTTTCCCGAATTCACGGCGATCTTTCGGATGCAGACGGTTTAACACTGACGTAAATGAACTCTATCGAGACTCGGTTAATTTAACCGAAGTTCGTGTATTAACGCCTTTCGACGATCCAATCAATCTCGCTTTTCTTAATTGCTGTCCGAATACATTATGCATACTTGGAACGAGGCTGGTTCTATCGGTAATGGATCTGTAATTAGGAATTTCACGAAAATTTCCTGAGTTATAAATAAAAGTTCAATTAAGCTGTATGTGTACGACTTTGTGCCGCGAACTTCGAGGGTTCTGGCTTCTTTCATTCTTACACATGACGTTACGAACTGTATCACATTTAGAAATTGGGTCAATTTGTTACAAATTTTATTCGCGTTTAGTCGAATCATCTACTCAATTATACATATACGTATTCATTTCAAGTTTTTATTATTTTTTGTTTATCCCTTCTTGGATTAAACTGATTAATAAGAAGCTAGTTTCCGCTAGGTTTCGGTTCGTTATTTAATAAAACCGCGTGATAGCCGTGTGCCAATTTATTCATTGTCCTTCGAGTTTAGTTAAAACTTGAAATCCGCGAAGTTGATAGAGGCGAAACTTTCACGTGAACGTTGCGTGCGTAAATATTGGAGCAAAGTTCCCTGCTCCGCAGTGAAGAAAGGATAAACTTTCGAAGACGATAAATACATATAGCGCAGAAATTAACAATACATCAGGTATAATCTAATTCATCGAAAATATTGTTGATCACACGCGAGCATTACGAAAGATACCATTTAACACTAGAAAGACTGAAACTTGATATATACCTATATTGCCCGAAAGCAGTCAAAATAACTTAATTGTGAAAGGATAACTAAGGTGGAAAGAATTTTATTTGAAATTAATTTTTAATATTTTCTTATAATATATACAGTTATTAAACAGATTATTAGTAAATGTTAACAATAAACAAAATTTCTAAGTAATTGTATCATTATATACATCATTTTTTTCCTAATTGAAACTGAACAGCAGTCAAAATGACTTCCTTAGGCAATCTAGTGTTAATCCGTACTATAATATATTTAAAATTGCTTCCTTTATTATACATTTAATTCCGTGTTTGTTAAACCGCACGCTTTCTCTCGGCACAAAAAATTCTATTCAACCGATACTTTTTTCCCCCGAGCAAACGAGAAAAAGCAGGGAGAACACGAAACTCCATTAACTCGGCACGTGCATTTATCTTTCTGGACTAGCATTCGGTATTACGTGGCGCAAGTTGTTCCGAAAGTATTCCCCCGTAAGCGTCGATCAGAGCCGTTCGGGTTTCTCCGTGAGCGTCTTGCGGTCGGCGCTCTCTCCTTATCGCCGGTCTCTTACGAGGTAAACTCGAAACGAAGTTCTATTTGCCGGTCCGAGCGAAAAATCCGGGGGAATCTGCAATTTACGGCGAGCGATTCCGATATTGAAACCCCCCCGGCCCCCCTTCCCGGGGGTAGTAAACGTGGCACGCGCACCTCCACTGTGAAATTCCTCATGCATGCGACCAATTGTCCCCGGCCGGAGCCTTTCCCAGATTCTTTTTTTTTTCCCTATCGCGGATAAACTCGAGAATTTCCCGGCGCGATCTCCGCGTGGCCTCGCGTAGCCTGCCTATTTGCCGAGACCGGGATCAGATACGAGGCATGAATGCAGCTTGAAATCAAGCGGAATGTTACTCGATCAGAATTCGTACCAAGGAGGGCCATGTGCCTATCATATTTTCCACCTGCGAGCGCTCGCTTCTCCGAACGCCAGAGAGATCTTCGCATTCACGCGAATTTCTTCATTATTTAAAAACCCAAATCACCAGGTCATTTGGTCAAGGGACGTGAATTAAAAACTTTTACTCTTAATAATCAGACTTTAACTACTTCTATAATAAATTACTGAATTTTGTTCTGTATCGATTGTTAGGATTGCTTCCATGGTTTATGGATAGTGTTATAAATGACATAAAAATTGTAATATGACGTTACAGTCTCGGAACGAGAAATATAATACTTGTATCTTATGAATAATTACAATTGACTTTACGTATCCGTCCCTTTTCTATCTCTCGATAATTGTATAGGATAAGTGTAAAGTGGGTGACTACTCTTAGGATTAATCGTGAGATTTTTACATTAAGTAGTAGTACTTCGCTTGGTACCTTTTGCAAAGATTAGATTCGAGCTTGAATTAAGATCAAAGTCGTAAAACTGTCAAATTGAAACCCAAAACCGCAGTCTTACTCTGATTCCGAATTAAAATCAAAATCAAGAAATAACTCAAAATCGAAATCGAGTCGAGAATCCGGATTATAAACCAGAAGCACAATCAGAACACAAGCCCAAACATATTCCGAATTAAAATCAGAATTAAGAGGAGACTCGTACCTTTTTCGGCGTACGTCAAAATTAACTCTTTGCACTCCAGTTGCGACTCGTTACTCGTTTTATAAAATCATTATTATATTATTATTGGTGAAATATTATATAATTTGTACGCAATTTTATAATATTATACTTATTTATTCTGGGAGGAGTAAGAGTCTGAGACATCGTGTGCGTTAAGAAGCAATAGGAGGCACGAGTAAATAATTAATTGCAATGATTGTTATGCATACGTAGTATTGCTCGATAGGAATGTAAGAGAGGGTCCTAGAATGCATGGTAGTTGGCCAGCGGCTAGCCTGGAATTTCTGTAATCTAGCAATTTGCCGGGTCCGAGTAGAGTGATTTCGTAAAACGACACGGTTGAAGTGAATCCAAATGAGATGAAAATGATTTCGTAGAACGTAAATAAGAACCGGAATAGGAAACTTGGCTCAGATGTAATTTTGATGCTTGACAAAAATAGATTTTGTACGATATTCGATTCTCTTCTTCTTACCAAACAATTTTTCATTTATTTTTTTCATCTGTTACGCCAGTTCATCTCGAAGAGAAGTTTTATATGAAATTTTACTAAGAATCATAACACGTGTATGCATAAATCATGTACGCTGGAATCGAACGATTCCATGAATCAGAAATCAGTTGATTTGATCGAACGTTTCCATTCGTCCGAGAGCATAGCTTAAAGATATAAGGAGCAGGGAATTTATGATAATTCTGATGCTCCTTTTTGGTCGCTTATTCGAATTGCCTATGAATTTCAAGCGTAGGCGACAAGAATACGAACGTCACCATAGATAGAAAATATTCCTGATCACATACGCTCGGAATACTTCGCCGAGTTCCCGCCAGTATTTTTATTTGGGATTCTAACCGTGACCAATTACGATCCACTATTCGTTACTTAATTTCCTACGAGTTCCCTTTTCGATGAATTTTTAAATAGTGATTTATTATTTATGTATGAACCCATGATTCTTCCACCTTGGAAGATTATACTTTCCGGATTACATAATTTTTTTACTTCATATTTTCTCGTAGAAGTTTCAGTATCGGAAATTGCGAATTATATTATTCGGTATTGGTAGCGCTTCTGTAGTCGGCAAGTACGTTGGAAGAGATTGGCGCAACGAGAAACCATTCCTTGCGTGCCCGTTCAACTTTGATCAATTCTCATAGCTCGAGTTACAAAGTTCCCCCGCTCCTTCGAATGAATTTTAACTATTTCACGGCTACGAGCTTGAATAATTAAGCCGGCCCAGCTACTATATTCAGTCGCTCTACTTCTCCAAGAGAAACAATTGTTTCTAACACGCGTTGTTACTATCTCGTTGTTCGTATCCTCCGATGCATCATTCAGATTATTAATTTCCCACGAGCCAATTGTTTTATTTAAGAATTTTATACTACTTTTTATAAAGCTAAAAGCGAACGCGTCTACTCTTCGTATTCCTGTTTACTTTATTAAGCCACGCGTTGTGAACGGAATGAAATAACAAAATTTAAATTCAGTAGAATAATCAAACTGATATTCCCACAAACTTGATGCAAACTTGTAGCCCGAGTCTGGACGTATTTTTCTAAAGCAACGAACTTCGTACCGCGTAAACATAACGATAATCCCATTCCATTAAATGCCCTTCCGGAAACTCAAGTTTTAAATTAACATGAGCAGTGGCGAAATATTTTCGTAGGCAATATGCTTTTAACATTGAACTTCACATTTTTTTTACGTTTATTTTTCCGTCATTTCTTATTAATTTTATTCTCTTTCTCTTATAAGTAATTACGTCGATTCTGTAATTACAATGTTCGACTGTCTGCAATTGTTTTCACGGAACGCCGGCATTTGTTAAATTTTTTTTAGCACAATAGTATTATGTCTCTTTGTATTTAGTCAACCGTGCAATCACACCGTTCTATTTGATTCGCCGACGATGCTCGATCGAGCCGGAAGGTTCAAAAACCAATTTTCGAGCAATTCCGTTGGTCAGGTCGTTACGTTTAACTAGTCAATAAATGCGTTACGGCATTTCACTGGTTCGGGGGGAAAAAAAAAATACGTCGGCTAAATTACCTAATCCAATTTCAAGTCGACACATTGTTCAGCGTGCACGTTATTACAAATTCACGTTCTGATCAGATGAAAAAAAGGCATTCTAATTCGGTCAACAATTTTCTTAATGAATTTACCCGCGTCCAGGTAATTGCCGACAAAGAGTCACATTCTCGTCCTCTTTTTTTTCCGCGCACACCTTTCTCGCGTTTGAGCGAGCGTGCTTTCGACGAGCTGAGGTCGCAATTAAACGGAGCGGTCCCGTGATTGGAACTCGATGTCTTCTCCGTTAATGAACATATCAAAGTTCAGTAATGGTACACCTGACGTTGTCTTGTTTCCCTAAACTATTACTTACTATGTTGTCAGAATGTAATTGCTAACGGAAGTTGCTTTCGCTAACAGATATTCATCGACTTATTAAGGCGATAGGTTATGAATTGTACAGATGAAATGGTTATGAAATGTACAGACAGAACCACCAATCTTTCTCCTCTTTCTAACACAGGAATAAATAAAGGGACACTTGGTGAGCCGGCTCATTTACTCTGTGCATATCTTTTCAATGGATAGGTATCGAACCTTTCGTGTATACCAAGAATTTGATAAAAGAGGAACTGTATCATTTGATGATAACCAATGGTTTCAACGATCTGGCTAACTGGCATTAATCTTCTATAATTATACCTTCCGTGTTATACGCGTACGCAAGCAGACCCTTGGTAATTTATGCGTTTTACCGTTCCACTGCCGAGTAAACAGTTGTTGACCACCGCATTAGGAGCATACACGCGCAGACAGATGCGCGAAAGCGTTCGGGCTATTTTGAAATCGACCACCGCCGATAAGCGAGCTAGACGATCGATGATCGAGAATGATACGGTTGTGCCCGTCGAAAATCCCCGGCGAACCATACGAAATCCGCGGGATTCATGGCCCGTTTGTATCCAGCAATATTCCGCGGGCTACGGACGGGTACATCCGTATAAAACACTTGTGACGCAAATTAGCTAACCCGATCCTCCTGTTACCCCACCGCGCGGTAATGTCTGGCAGCGTACGCGTGAAATTTGCTCGCTTCACCGAACGAAACGAGCCCATATAAATCCGTGTGTATCTCGTTGACACGCGTGCACCATTACCCATAAAGAACGACGATCGTCAGCTTATCAAAAAAAACTGTACGTTATTCGGCTAAAGTCTCAGGGTTCTTAACCAAACTACGTTAGCATTTTCAAACTGCGTGGAATACGATGGTAGACAATGATGAACTGTTTTTAGTAAATGATTAGATGAAATTAAATTGCATGTGAAATATTAATTTTCTTAACGAATTTACTTGAACGTTACGCTGACATTCTAAGCTGTGGGATCAACCCATAAAGAATATTTAACCTCTTAGGCACTATAGTGGCTTAACGTGTATAACTGAACTATAATTTTAAGAAAAATTATATATTATATTTTTAATTATAATTTTAAGAATTATATTCTGAGAAGTATATTAATATAATTTTAAGAATTATATTATGAGAAATATATTAATATAGTATAGTATAGTATAGTATAGTTAGTTTATTCCCTTTTCTGAGTACATACGGACCTCCGTTCCGTTTACACTTTTCCCTTAACACTATACTTAAACCTGTCGCCCTTACACTATGTAACCTCATCCTATATTTCTTAATTCTATTACATATATAATTTTAAGAATTATATTATGAGAAATATATTAATACAATTTTAAGACAAATTATAATTTACTCATCAAAAACTTCATTCCAATGCACTCAGAGAACAGCATATTGTCTGTTACACATTGCATTTACGTAATTCGTACAGAAAAGCAGCCTCGCGCACAAATCTGCCGTGCCTAAGAGGTTAAGCTACAATTTTTAATATTCTAATATAGAATTCAATAAATAATATCTTAATTAACAGAAATCTGCATAGTGTTCTATTAACGTGATATCTGGAAACTCTTAACCCTTTGCACTCGAGAGGTGACTCTAAGTCACCGTCTGTTTTACAAAGTAATTGTTATATAGGTAAATAATTACTGCTTATATATATTATTGATTGCATTAAACTCAATCACTATAAAACTTATATATACATTAGTTTAAGAAATGCAGAAAGAAATAATTATTGATAATTTTTGCTACATTAATTTGCATGTAAGAAATTCACGAAATACTTGTGGAAAAATTCTTCAAGTGCAAAGGGTTAAAATCGTGGTGCTTTGTCACTGTTTTTATATAGGGGCTCGCGCAACCTTGGTAAAACATGAATTATACATGTATCAACGCGAAAGCTATATCTGGCCGATGATCATTTCGATATTGGCTTAAAATTGAGATTCGTTACCATTCGACGCCGGAATAATATTCGCGGAACGTTCTTTGTTAGCGACACTAGTCGGTGCTCGGCGATGGAAATTTTTCTTGGTAGAACGCCGCGGTAGACCACTCTTCCCTCTGGTACGGATATGAATTTCATATTTTACGATAATACCGTTGGATGTTCTTAAAGTAAACGAATCTTGGCCCTCCGCCGCAGTTTTCACGTAGTAGCCGGGGAGGGAATCGTACCTCGCTCACGAATTCCGTGGAAACGTCGTCGCCGGAACGACTTTTATATCGATTCCTATCCGAACTCGCCGTTTCGTCCCGTCGTAAATATCGAATATTGAAAAAAGCCCGGATGCGACTTAAATCGTAATGCGCTGTTTCATCTCCATATTGGCCGGGGACATTGACTATCGATATTTAATTTCGGTACCTCTGCCGGTTAAACGGAACGCGTCGGACACGGGTTACTCTTAAATCGTTTTATACGCGCGGCATCGATCAGCGCGAAAAACAGGATATTAATTGAGTTTTCTGATATCGAAAATAATCCTGTAATCGGATTTTTAAATACTCGCGGAATAATATTGGGTTTGCTGTTTAGCGATAATTGACTCTCGTGAAACGCTTCGAATCGGTCGCGCTTCTGGACGCGGTTCCGTTGCCACGATTCTTTTTCAATTACGCCGAAAGTTAAATCGTGGCTGCTTAAATTTAATTTGTAACATTTCTTGCGCGCGGTCTCCCGTAAGTCCTGGTTTACCTTGTACTTATAACTTAGCCACTTATTGCATTTACATGGTAACCGTTATTAACTTCCGTAACGACACTTTACATTATGCATTTAGAACAGTTTACAGTATCGACTTTATCGCGTTATTAAGCGCTGCACGTGGTACCAATATTTCATTCGTTTCACTCTCTACGTTATTCACAGACTAAACGGGCTTTATAAAAAATTTCACTACAAAATCGTGTAAAATAATATTGAAAACAGATATTCTTTAATTACTCGATACACGAACAAATCGCTTTGATCCGCACGTTTCGAATGCGAGCTGACACGACGTGAATTCGTGTTCGCTTGATTGAAACGGTTTGATCTCGTTTCAATTCTGGAATCCGATTCTAATGGAAAATATGAAATCATGTTTGCAGTTTCTATACAAAACGGTGCCTAGTAATAGCGTGTATGTATCTAGTTACGTGTATACTATGACAAATACATAGCAAATTCGTACATAGCCATGGAGCAATCAAGTCCGAGTATCATTCATAAATGGAGGGAAGATGAAAATGTAACTGAAATTCGATTAATAGTTCTATCGTTTAGTCGGTTTACTGCTACCAGGGGTGAGATATATACATTGTTATTTCCCGTTAATAGTGTCAAAATAAAGAAATCGTGTTATATCTTAAATCGTGTTTGTCACTATTTATTCAATTTTTGTATGACATTAGTTTTCATGCTCAGTATAAATCTTCGTTACCACAATTAATTTATCATAGAAGCTGTACAGCCAGTTCGGTGCATAAACGTACAAACATACATGTGTATGATTTATTCTACACCGTGAATAATTAGTAATCAATATCTAATCAATAATAATCATTTTCTTATGAATGGAGTCAAACTAAATAATACGTATTATACTTTATATCGTTCTTTATTTAATTCCATATAATATTATTTTTCATCTCCGATACTCGATACAGATCTTCTTTATCACAATAGACACGTTATAGAACCTGTGTCGCCAGTTAGGTGCATAAGCGTGCACGTACACAGGCGTATGAGTTATACGATATCGTTAATATTTTGTAACAATACCGCGACCTATTTTATACCATTATACCGATTGCCTGGAAAGATTTGTCGACGGCGTTCCAAAATCCAATATACTTAATGGAAAGTCGAATGCATGCGGTTGAATTACGAAAGGTCTCGTTTATTTCGAATCAATCGGGAATAGGGCAGTCGCTCCTCTTTCTCGTCGCGCCGATATCTTCCCATGATGACAACGGTGCCGAGTTATAATAACAGAAATCGTTAAATAAATTAAATTAACTCGCCGTGTAATCGACACAACTTATTTCAAATAATTCCATTTTAATCATCGTCGACGCTATGGGAAATCCTTAAAAGAAAAGGTATCGCACCGATTGAACGCGTTTGGAATTGCTTCGAATTACGATGGTATTTAATTTCACGCGCGGCAGATATTTCTTCCTTTGCCAGGGACGATGATAGTAATTTGGTAACGCTAGTTTCCAGTTGCAATCGCATTTACCCTCCCTATTTCCGTTAATCATCATTTAAATAATCGAATTACACGTTTGCCGTACACGCGTCACTTCGAACACTCGAACAATGGTGGAAGAAAAAAATTCAGTTACTATCTATCCCATACGAGATACGCTTTGCACAAATTGGCGCGCACGTGAATTTTTGCCAAGCACAAATTTTCTGATACCGTTCCGCATCCCTATTACGAGATCAAGCCCAATTTCCTTGGAGCAACTTCACGCGGACAACGATAAGAATTGTAACAATGAAACGAGGGGAGATCGAGGGAAATATAGTTTTTTCTTTTCACCTCCCGCAAGGGATCTAGTTTTCTAGTGTTTCTTAATGTAAATAAATGATATTTTCTTTTAATAGAATACTTTAAGAAAATATCATTTACATCCTTTATTACATTTTATTTCGTGCAGAAGCATTTGATAAAAATTAAAAAAAAACGATAACGATAATAAATATTCGTTTGGCTGTGAGCGCGAAAGGAAAACGGCGATACGTCTAAGCGATTATGAAACACTAGACTAGACAGTTGAGAATATCAGGGTTTTCGCAAGCGATCTCGGAGTTTTCGTAGAGTAAAGAGAAGAAGCTTAATATCGCTCGATTTTCCCGGTCTATGCGTGGTGCCTCGTATCTATGTATTATACGGCCGTACCGCCGATGAGAAATATCATAAAGCTAACCACCTAATCTGTTCCTCATTGCTGCTTGAATATTGGATAAGTTGAGCGGTAAACGGGCAAAATAGTGGGATAACGTTGCCCCGGTATCGTTTCGAACGGCGCGCGGAAACAGCCGCCCGGTCGTTCGCAATAAGTAGAAGATACATATACACAAACACGTAGGGAGAGCGTACACGTTCACGGAATTATTATGTTTCAGCTCTGCCCGAAGGTACGCCCATTATCGTATCGGAGCGCGAACGTTACGACGTGGGAGACACTTTGAGGGCGAATTGTAGCTTGCCACCCTCGAAGCCACCGGCTGATCTCTCATTCACTCTGAACAATGTGGCGGTAAGTGATACCTATTATACACGCGTCATTATCGAATCCCTAGTCAAGGGAGGTGCCACGAAATTAATGGTTTAAGAGGGTTTCTATATACAACCGGCGCCCTAACGTTATTGATTCGGATAGCAGTGCATAATGCAAGTGGTTCTTAGCCAAATTCGATGTCATGACAAATTGGTTACTTTTTTTATTAATAGAAGGATATACCAAGGAATACCTTGGGTCGTTGCAAATTTATACCTGTCTCGAAAGATCATTCGTGTGTCCAAAAAGTGCCACGGTTACTTCATAACATCACAGATACGTTATCTGAAACAATCGTACTAGAAATACTTAAATATGCCAAAAATAAAGTAGAATAACATAGAGTAACTGAATCGATGCGACGAAAGAAGAGTCGACAGCTTCTTTCGTTACATAAATCTTATTTATGCTTCTTAATCTTACGTGTTATATATCACTACTCTTTCAAGGGAAATTAATTCCGGCCAATACGTCACGCATGTCGAAATTTAGTGCCCGGAAGTGTCCGAAATTCTGGTTTATATGTAGCGCGGCGCACGTGAATTCCAATTTGTGATATACCAAGGAATACCTTGGGTCGTTGCAAATTTATACCTGTCTCGAAAGATCATTCGTGTGTCCAAAAAGTGCCACGGTTACTTCATAACATCACAGATACGTTATCTGAAACAATCGTACTAGAAATACTTAAATATGCCAAAAATAAAGTAGAATAACATAGAGTAACTGAATCGATGCGACGAAAGAAGAG